>JAQGAZ010000383.1:0-65612 GCA_034692225.1 Polydesmus complanatus | reverse complement strand
ATAGTAACCATATTAAGAGTGGAAATTGTGAATGTAATGGTTGATGTCTAAATAAAACTTACTTACTTACTTACTTAATAAGTATAAAAATAAAACATAATTAATTCTATTTTCACAATCAAACAAAAATAATTATAAAAAAAAAACTTTGATGCTATCTGTACGATAGGCACAGTTTCATTTGAGGTTTTAGACCGCTGGCGCCATCTATTAATCGAATTTCTTAATCCGATGATCGGTATTCATAGTCTGACTTAGTTAAGGGAATTACTTAAAGCAGGTGTTTTAACCATTTTTTAATTAATAGTTATTCCTTAAGTTTTGTTTAAGGAAAATTTGTATAACTTCAGAAAAATTTAAGGCAGTTAAAAATTTCCTCTAAGCATTACTTAAACTCGACTTTTGCGTAATTTGGAGGTGCAATTTTAGGTGTCTTATTTTATATTTTAGGACAAACTTTGAGCTGATTTTGGTTTTTTAGAATTCGTATTCAATTTAATTTAAGTTCTGGTATACCGGTACGATTAAAATTTATAGGAGCAAGGGAAATATTGATAAAATTTGTATCGTTTTGTGCATGAGCTGTAACTCAATCGCAGCCGATGCAAGTGCATTTTAGAATTTTTATAAAATAATGCGAGTAATGATTACGGAATTTCAGTAAAAGGACGTTTGAGCTCTCTACTTTTAAATCTATGAGTAAATCTAAAAGTTTGTATCAAGTAAAATAAAATTAGATATTAGAGATAGTCTTAATCAACTGCGGAATCACGCCGGATCGGCTATGTACTGTATAACTTGGCATCAAATTTTAGAATGATGAAGTTGAACATTGTATTAAATTTGTTATTATATTTTTTATTAATAATTATTATCAATTAAATTTAATGTTTGCGTTTACTAATTGCGTGAGGGATCATTATAATTATCATATTAAGATATAGTGTAACACATTTTTAAAGAAATTTTTAAATAAAAGTTTTTATCGTAATTTCAAGTAAATCTTTTCTTAAAAGTTGTTTCCTATATTTGGTACTTTTTTTATGAAGGTTTTAAAAAAAAAAAAACCCCCCCCCCCCCCCCCCCAACAAATTTAATATAAGTTTCTAAGAAATATTTGGCGAATTTCATCTTTGTAATATCAAAAGTTAACCTGTAATCGAAAGCAGTAAGCATATACCATATAATAGAATAACGGACGAAATTGAATTTAAAATAAGTTACAATCAACACTACTTTATTCGGATTTGCCTATTCTATTAGAATATTTCTTTAATAAAAAAAAAAAAATTAAACGCATGACGTATAAAAAGATATTTTAAGGTTTTTTTTTCTTAAAGATGGTAAAAAAAATATATTATGAATAAAAAAAAAAAAAAAAGAAAGAAAACAAGTGACTTATATTTTCTATTTGACATTAAGAAACTAATGGAGGGATCGCGTCTCCACAACAAACAATACACTTTTGTTATTAAATCAAACGATATTATGAGTTTTCAATAACAAAACGGGGAGCGTTTTTTGTTCAGAACTAATATTTTTTTCATTGTTATCGTATTAATTTTCAAAGTCAAATACACATAGTATAGAATGTTTCTTTTTTACTACGTTACTCTTGTTATTCATCTTTTCACGAAGATTTCTGCTTAGATAAATGCACAAATCGTCAATAATGTTTCGTGTATCGGATATGTTTTAAAGTTAGTGACGGTGGAAACGCATAGAAAGGCATTGTTCAAAGACGCACTCCAAATAAAACATCCGAGTTTAATCATAGCAATGTGTATAGACCCAAATGATAGTTCTGCTGTCAACAGCGCCCTCACATTTTCTTTGGCCCCCAGACACACCCGACTGTCTGTTTACATTGAAACATCTCGATTTTTTTTCTTTTTTTTTTTTCTATACACTGTAAATGAAATCTCACGAGTTTATAAAAATACAACAGTCACGAAACAGCGGGGGAAAAAAAAAAAAAGAATAAAAAAAGCCGACTGGTTTTTGTGGTATTTGGTTAATGTAAATACGAGAAGAGTAGAAGGGGAGAAAAAAAATCTAAATCCCATTTGTTAAAGTTTGCATGGCGAATGAGGTTGAGTGCGGACGGGTAGAAAGGCGACTTTTCGATTTAATCTAAATTTATTTAAAAATAGAATCCAATTTTTAAATTTTTTACTAAACATGGGTTTTTTTTATTTTTTTTATTTATTTATTTTTTTGGTTGGTTGGTTTTCCGTAAAACTTCTTGTAAAAATAAACTTTTAAAATTGTAAGATTTGTATCTTGCCCTTTGTCGCCCACTCCTCTTAAGTTTTGGAGTAAGTTTAAGTTGACGTAACCTGACCGAATAAGACGATGTTATTTTTGGGTAAGCTTAAGTTTTCGCAACGAACGTTTTGAGTGGAGAAAAAAAAAAATTACTGTAGTCGAGTGCTTAACCGACATCACAAATGTCGCTTTTCAATTACGAGACATCTTTAAGCCTGGAGATGGCATTTCTAGTTCTTCAAACTATTTGTATTTAATTTTTGAAGGATATTTTTTTTTTACGGTATTTCATAGGGTAAATGAGTGAGCTTTTAACTTTTAGTTAGTAATTTTTAGAATGAGCGTTTTATTGAATCATTTTTGTCAACTTTTTAGTTTTTATGTTTATCAGTTAGCAATCACTCAAGGCAGTGATCTTATGCGAGAAAGCCACTTTCGAGGGGAACCATTTTTTTTTAGAATAATATTGTATATTTTTTTAAAAATTAAATACTGTATACAGCGTACGGTGAGAGGTTATCATTTTTATATGAGAGGCCTACTTGAGCATACTTTTTAGTTTATGATTTTTAAGAACTCAATGGTTTTTTTTTTTTTTTTGGCTGTGAGGATTTTCATTTATTATTTCGGTAGTTAAAATAGTTTAATATACGTAACGGGTACTTTACCTTAATAAAACCTTTCAATAATTAATGTGGTTTAAGTCGTTATTTACGATGATAACATTATTACAGTATTTGGAGTTGAATTAGTTATTACGTAGCTAAGAGCTTTCCGTTGGGCATTAACGAAAATCTTTACCCCCACATGAGTTTTTCAAAGGTTTTAAGATTTTATTTTTTATTATTATTAATAAGCTAAGGTATTTTTATCTTAGGAACCAAAAGACGTCATTTATATGCATAAAGTTTTTTTTTTTTTTTTGGTTTGAAAAAAAATGTATTCAAAATCAAATTTAAGCAATCTAAAAATAAACAATATTTTTCAAGGTTTAAAATAAAGAATAAACATATTTTTATTTTTTGTGACGATAGCTAGAAATTGTTCGTGTCCTAATTATGTCTCATTAAGTGACAAAACTAGATAAAATGTTGACGTAAGCAATTGGAATATCTGATTAATACGAGTGACGTTATCTGGGTAACAGGATTTTTTTTTTGCATCTAATATTATTCTAACAACTACCAACGCTAAGTCACAAAGCAGAAAAGGTAAACACGCCATGCTATTTAACATTTCACTAAGCATTTGAAGGATTTGGATGGAATAATAAAATGTAATCAAAAATTTAAAAGATTTTTTTGTGGTCGCACTTGAATTAGGACGAGGACTTTTTTTATGAATGAAAATTACATGGATGAGCAAATACGATTTTCATGCCAAAGCCATAATTTAATTAGTTAATGAAGAGAAAAAAAAAATGTCGCATGCTTGAAAGTGGAATAGAACGGTAAACTTACCGAGGTTTAGTTCTCTGCGCGTATTGACGGTCCAATAATAAAAGATGCAGTAGTCGGGCCTTTTCCTGATGATCTGTGGAATCTGGAGACCTAATTTTTCCATTGTGAGTAGTTACTTTGGCGGCGGCGGAAGAGGTGGTAAACCAAGGCATGTACCGTCTTAATCTGATCCCGAAATCAGCAGCGAGCCAGGGCATCAATACACGGGACAAATTATTGGTGGTTGGTTGCAAAGATGAATGAAACACAGCCAGCCATCAGCCAAGAATTAGTAGCAATAATAAAACCAAAGGTGGTTGGACGATGATGGAATGGGAGAGGGTGAATGGGAAGAGAAAAGAGATTGATAAAAAAAAAATAATACACACTCAAGCTTATGGTTAAAAGAAAAGGGATACGAGATGCAATTAACAGCAAATTGTTATTTTCTACATTATACACCCACATACATCCATCACAAACAAATAACATGCTCGATTAAATATGCATCACCCGTACCTAGACATTCTAGAGACTAATTCTTTTGTCTCGCATCAATTTTTTTTATTCGGGGTTCAATATAATATACTCGTAGTTATAAGGTTTTCATCATTATAAGGTATTTTTCATATATATGTTTTTTTTTTTTTGCGGTTTGCAATTTGAAGAGAATTTGTCATACATTAAATTGTGGTGAAACTCTTGAAGCCCTTTAATTGATTGATAATTATATTGCGGTACAGTATATATTTCAAATAAATATTAAATAAATTGATTAGTTATAATAGTGAATTACTTTTGGGTAAATTTTTATATATTTTTTTTATGTACAGTATATTTAAAGTAAGGATTTGCTTGTAACATTTGATACGGTAAATTAAAAAAAAAGAATTTTTTTTTTCGATTCAGTTTTTAAAAAGTTTAATGCAATGTTGAATATTTTTAGGTGAACTTAAGAACTTTCTATTACCACGTCAACTTAATAGATTTTTTTTTTTTTTTGTTTAAATTACTGTACTAACTTTTCCGTAAATGCGATTGAAAATCATTCGAACTTAATTTCAATGAATTGCTATCAACAATTTATAAAATTAAAATGGCAGTACGTAACAAAGACTTAATAATTCTAACGTTTTTATTTGGAATTTACTGGTTTAAAACTTCGAATTTTTTTTTTTTTTTAATTTTACTTAGTTATTGTGGTTTAACTCACCTTGGCTTAGCAATCTGAGCGTAATGTCGATCCAATTGTTGCAACACCTTGAGAGCTTCGGCCATGGCCGCCATTTGGTCAGGTGCGGGACGAGCCCCGATCACCTGCACCTGAAGACCCACAGCAAAGATCAAACAAATACTGGCTATTAAAAACTTGCCAATTGTCATGTTTACCATTTTTTTTCTTTTTTTTACTTTTTTAATATAATATTTAAAGATAAATTTGTTTCAATATTTTTTTTTCGAGAGTGAAAAAAAAAATGAATTGATTAATTTGATAATTTAGTAGTTGTTTTGAACCGGTTGATGTGGGATATTATGTGATGGGGAAACGGCGTTTCAACTTCCTTTTTATATCAACTAGCATAAAGTGCGGTTGAGTGACGACAGAGAAAGGGGGAGGGGGAGTGACATCATCACTTTACAATTACCATCGCACGCTATTGGTTTGCACGTGATACAAAAAAAGACAATTTCTATACTGCACACCGGAACATGGGAGTAAAAAACGTAGGTGTGGGCGGCCACATCCTACAAATCAAAATGCCGTTTAATAAGAATTCTGATCATTTCTGTTTTTTTATTTCTTATAACTTTTTGACGGTTTAAAAAAAAGTGTTTGTTTAATAAGATTAAGCACTTCCTTTTAGGTAATACACACGTTTTTTACTGTTAAAAAAAAATAATTTTTGATTTTTCTCTCCCCCCCCCTCCCCTCCAATTTTTTAAGTAAATACCATTACAGGAAAACCCCGCTTATCCGAAACGCTATCAGAATATTTTTATCACGCTTGAAATTAATTTTTAAGATTTCTGTCTCCTCATATTACATCATAATAATCGTGACAAATTTTTAGTTAATTATAAAGTATGTTTCTTATCTATGAAATACGATATGTAACATGTTAGCATACTTTGCAATCTGGTGCTGCCAGCAGAGATCTTCGAAAACCAAAATGCCGCCGATTGGGGTTTGCCCGCAACATTTCGGATAAGCGGAATTATTGCTCTGAACTGGCACAATTCTTTATGTTTCAATTCTGTAAGTTAAAAAATTATTTTAGAAATGCTGATACGGTAATTTTTTTGATTTTGTATTGAAAAGGCCTAGGCTACTATACAATTTAGAAATTACATTTTCAATAGAAAAAACATATTTTTTTTCAATTTTGATTATTTTTAATTTATTTATTTATTTTTTAATTTGAACAACTTAATTTAAATATTTTACATATTATAGAATTTTTTTGCTAGTTTTCTTTGATAGAGGATTTATTGAAATTTTCTGTTTTTGCATATAAAATTAAATTGATTTTTTTTTTTTAAATAAATACCGGTACTTTACTTTTATATTTATTCGTATGTTAAACCTTCTTTACTGTATTATGAATAATCACTGAAGGAATATATTTTTTTAATTGTGTTGATATTTTTTTATTGAAAACATTTTAACGTAAGTATGTTTATATTTTTTTAATATAAAATAATTTACTTTAGAAATTATTTTTTTTAGCATATTAACAATTATTTGCGTAATATGTTAAGCTAAAACTTTTTCAATCATAGTAACGGTAAACAAACAAACGTTATGACATGTTTTCTTAAAATTATACTGTAAACAAAACAAAAATACACGCTCGCAGATTATTTTTTTTTTCTTCTGAATTTTATCTATTAATATGAATCACAGCAGATCGCGAATAAATCGCATCAAAACTTTTGGGTTACTAATCCCCAAACCGAATTCAATAACCTCTCTTAAAATGACATTAATCCATCTGGCTAATTGACAAATCAAACTGCGTGGTAAATTTGAGGTAGGCTCCTAAAGAAAATTGCTAATTAATTTCTAAACAATGAAACGTCATTGGCAGGCGAGTGCTACTAATACCGAGTAAATATTCCGTCAGCTAAGAATCAAAAGCTAAAATACGAGCAAAGCAGTCGGGTCACCTGCTGAGACAATAGCACTGCCAAACTCATAAATTACAACTCGCTAAAGACAAGAAAAACATATTACATTTCCTTAGAAATATTCCGAATGAAAATATGAAAGTGAAAGTCAAATGTAGAAAATAGAAAGTAGAGAGAGGTGAAGGGATGAGTGGGAGGAGTTGTGCTTCTTAGCATCTATCCATCCATTTAGTGTTAATTAAAGCGCGAGCACCAATTTAGCTGAAATTGCATTAAATCGTAAATGAGTTGGTGGTTGCCATGACGTAGAGAGAGAGACAGAGAGAGAAGAAAATGATAAAGGTATTATGAAGCGACGAAAAGTTTGAACAAAGAAAGTTTGTGAACCAAAATTATGCTAGCTTGGTTTATACATTGTTGTTGATTGCAGTGCAACCATTATGCGACGACTTAAGATCCGTTTTCATTAGCGCAATAAAAAAATAATTATTATTTTTTATAACAAAAAAAAAAAAAAAAATTTGAAAGGGGATGGGAGGGCGGAAAAATTTTATTGAGTTAGAAATAAGGTTCGTAGGTGCGATGATAATTAGTGCAAATTAAGATAGAGTTTAACCGCGTAATAAATCAATAGCGCGAAAGATGAGGAAGTTGGCAGAACGATGCTGATGTAAAACTTGTTTAGAAAAGTGAATGAACGTGCCACTATTTGAAGAATTTCGCAGATGGAGAGTGCGATAGCAAAATGTTTAATGAATAACTTCATAACTTCTTCGTTGAACGATAAGTTGTCAATGTTTCTAAAGTGTTAATTACTTTGTAAGCTAAAATTAATTTGTTTAGCATTAATTAAGCACGCAGTAAACGCAAAATGTTTTATTTTTTCAATTACAGTAATACAAAAACTAACGAAGAGGTTTGCGTTTAAAGTATTTTGTTTGTTATGCAAATTTTGGTTCCAGAGATACTGGTAATGATTTTTCATATAAAATTGTTTTTATGACGTAATAAAATAAATATACGGTAAATAAACAACGCAAAGAAAAACATTTATATGGCTACATACTTTATACAATTATTATTGGTGTTTGTTCATCCATTACTCTACTGGTAATGCGCGTTTTATGTCATACTAAAGCAGCATACTATTTTAAAGGTTTTTGTGACGTAATGAGAACCGTGCCAATTTTAATTAAAAAATAATTAAAGTAACCCCAAATAAAATATTTTACTAGACATAACCTAACATTTTTGGTATAAAACCTTCGTCCCATTTGAATTTTTTTATCAAATCCTAATTGAGAAAATTTAATTTTTTAAAATTGATCGTAATACTCGTATAAATGTTTGAAATGTATGTACATGTATTTAGAATACAGTAGTGTCACTTTAAATGTACTTTAAATGCATCTTACAGTTTTTAATGGATTTTTATTGTTTTTCTTAATAATCGCGCATACTGCATTTGAATAAAAAAGAGCAAGATTATTTTTAGTTCAGTCAATTTTAAAAATCGGGATATGAAAGTGATTAAATTTGCTGAAGTAAATAATGCGTCTTAATTTATGAGTAGGGTTATATAAGTACTTAGCGGTAGGCTTCAGAATTTGAGATATCGTATTTAGTATACCGGGCACCTACGGTATGATGATTTTTCTGATCACATTTCATCTAATAACATGTTCGATTATTCGCATCTAATGCATACTACTCGTAAATTTAATTTACTGTATCGCCTTATTTGCCACTCATACATACAAATTTCTGTGCTCGTTTCCTACAACATAGTACATTACCAGTTCATGTTTCTATTTCAATTATCAGAAAACAACCCATACAATATCACTACATGTAGTCTGGTATACATAACATATGAAATACAGCGCAATTAGTTTTCTAATTTTAAAATAGACAATCTAATATAGTACTATACTTTATTTTATTTATTTTTAAGACGACGTTGCATTTAAATTGAAATGACCATTCGGTACATATTGCAGTTAATAGGTGGAGATGACTATTGATTTATGGTTAGGCACCCTATATTACGCTGCTATACTATCAGCGTATTGGGTGCCACCGACTTTGGCGAGGAACATTCTAATAATATTGTGCCCAAGTTTCGTTCAGTATACAGTAAATGTTACCTGTCCTTAATTTAAATAATTATAATGAAACAGTAATTGCAAGGAAAATGAAATTGGCGTTTAGTGTTGTTATATCAGGTACATACCCTTGGGTTTGAGATACATTATTTTCTGTAGAATGATAGAGTCGATACTGTAGCGAGCCAAAAGACGTGAAAATGAATTATTCAGATCGCATATCTGACAGCAGTTGAGCAGCGTCACACGTGCAAACACTTTGGATCGGATTCGAGTTTAATATCCGATCAGAATAAATCACGTAGGGTTTTTACGGAAAGTAAAGGAAATGAGAATCGAATGATTGAAAAATATTCAATAAATAAATACAAATCTGTAATCAGCGAACAACATGCACCCGCTTCAGCCAACCAGTAGGCCGTACCGCAATGAACGCATTCGACATGAGAAAATTATTCTTCGATTATAATGGTTTACATTTGATACAGAAAATCGCTGTAGGAAATCATTGAATTAAGAAAAGATTAATTATATACCCGCATTTTTCTATGTTAAAAATCAGCATTAAAAATGCCGCTTAGATCGGTAATTAATTATTGTTGAGAAATTAGTGTGGCTAAGCTTAAGGCCAAAAAAAGAGTTGAAGAGTGCACTTAAGTAGAGATTCACATTAATATGAACTAGCTATTATAATTTTTTTTTTATTGGATAAGATTTTCTAACTTTTACAAATCCTGCATGATAGATAGTTTAAGAAATTTTTAATTAAAAGTTGCAGTAATGATAATTATTTATTTATTTTTATTTTTCTGAAACCCTTATCTCAAATAAAATAGCTGATTAATGTGTTTTATTTTTAATTTAAATAGGATTGATTAAAAAGGAAAATTAGAATCTGTTTGGTGCAATTTCCGGGTCTTTTAAATTAAAGTTAAAATAATTTTGTATGGAGGGTTAAATTGTTGAATAAAATACTATAATGTTTAGGTATGCAACATTTAAACATGTCTAAAATTTATTTACTTTTTTTGCGGGTACTGTAGTTTGAAATGTGACATTTTAAATTATTGTGAGAAAACAGAAATTATTATCCAATGCCAGAAAAATTATTTAAGCGTGATTTTGTAGAAATCCTCAATGTTTAAGGCACCAAAATACCTCCCATATGATTCTCCTTGTGGCCCATAGGAGTAATATTTTTGTATTTTATTTATTATTATAAAGAGTGATTATATTTTTTTAAGGATTGTCCCTAATGAAACACTAAAAAGTTAAGGTAACGAGAGGTGCTGCGCAAACTCTTTAGTGTTTGACATTTACGACATTTTAAAGGTGACAGTTATTAAAAGGTGGATCATCTACGACTACAAGCAGAAAAGAAAGGCAACCAATCTAAACTATTAAAGAAATCTAAGTTTATTACTCTTACATAAATATTTGTCAAATTTTAGATTTAAAAAAAAAGCGATTTGCTTAAATTTATAAGAGTTTTACAATATAAATAGTAGAAACAAAACGACGTCGTGAAATGTGAATTTATTTACTTGATTCGGTATTTATTTAAAGAAATGTTGAATGTTGGGAGTTTTTTCGATAGTTTCAAAGTATTATAGCAAAAATATAAAAGTTTGCGTCACTTAAGATGTGATATATATATTTAGGGTTAAGCGGCGCATCCTATCCGAGTATCAATCAAAACACTTCTCACGTAAAAGCTACAAACGAAAACGCCACAAAAAAAGTTGTTTGAGAGAAGAGTTTGTTGAAAAATAAGACATCATTTGGCGAATAATCTCAGGTGACGGTGATAAACGCACGCATCACCGGAAATGGCAGCAACCACCTCCGGCTTTATTATCCCGACTCCTACATCCAAATTGAAATTATTTTAATTTATCTGTTTTTCAAGCTCATGTTAAATTCAAACGTATCGTTTTTACACGTTTGGTGCGCAAAGCCGACGATTTCTCTTTTTAAACCTTTCAACATCTTCAAAATAAAAGTAATAAGTGTAATGGAAGTCAAAATTCAAGGTTTTTTTTTTATTATTCTTTTTTTTGTATTTCAGTTTATTTTTATTTATAATACTAACGTGTTGCGCGTGTTTCGACTTACTGTATGCGCATTCGATTTAGTTTTCCAAATAATGTAACGCTGACACATATACGGCACCGTATATACGCTAGACTAATTTAATATTTAAACGAAGTTTGCTCAGATCTGATATTTTATTACCGACTCCTACATCTTTTTCTTTTTTCCGATACAGCGCTATAAATTATCTAACTTTTTTTAATAATGTGGCACGAAATGTCATTGCGCGCGTGCTGTGGTCTAGGCTTTAGGCTTACCATATGCTATGCAATTAATGTCCGTGAAACGGAAAATAAAATTCGGTGTGCGATCGAATTAAATTGCTACATTTCGATTTGCAAAAAAATTTTTTTTATTATTTTTATAATAAAAAATATTACCGGTATTTGTTGTTTGATTTTTTTTTTTTTTTTTTTTGCGTACCGGTTATACAGTAATAGACTATTTTTTTTTTTTTTTTGGCGCAATCTCGAGTTTGACGAACATAATTATTATGGGTTGCCTACGTATTTCTTAGGGAATAAACATTTCATTTTTCGTATAAACATTGTTATGAAAAATTGTACTGAGCAATTTTCAAAACGAAATAGCGGTTTAAAATACATGTGCCAGATTTTAATTTAAAAAATATATTGCGGTGCAGAGAATAAATTTAAGCTTTGAAAATCTCTAAAATCCCAAACATTTTCTATTTTTCTATGCAGAGAGAAAGAGAGAGGGGGGAAATTGAAGAAATTTTATTTACAGATAATTTATTTACAAATTATTTTCCAACTGCATGAAGCTATGGAATGAGTATTAATATTTAATTTATTATTGAGCAAAGCAAAATTCGATTCGTAAAGGGAGGAATTAGACCAAAACAATTATCCGTTGATTTTAATGTTCGGTACCCACTTTTATTTTTAAAAAAATTGTTTTATAATAAATTCTAGGCATTGAACAACAAATTACTTTCTCTTAAAATAATAACTTTCTTTCATATTGCGTCAGTATCAAGATACTTACTAAGATATGGTCAAATTATACACAGAGTATGTAGGCTTATTATGTCAAATAATGGAAAATCATTTTTGCTTACAACATATAAAATTGAGACTTTATGAAATAATACCGGTATTTTATTACAGTACGGTATTGAATTTATTTATGTTTATTTAGAACTGACATAATTATTTGACTAGAAAACTGTCACTTTATTTATATCATTATTATATTATATAATTAAATGTTGAACGTTTCATTTACAAATTCTGCTCACTCTTTAATAGTTCTTATATATCGGTCATCTCCACAATAATAGTTTTTATTTTTATAGATTACAGTGCGGAATCAAAAAAAAAAAAAACTGAATTGAAATAAGCTCATTAAAAAATTTATTCACTCAATTGGAAAAATTACAATAAAATCAAAAAAAAAAAAAATAGCAACATAAATAAGTCTGTTAATGTCAGAAAAAAAAAACTCGTTCACATTGAATGACGTTCACATTGTGATAAGCAAATAATTAGTTAATTATTAAATCTGTTGTTGGATTGCCTGTTATAAATACTCGCATTTGTCTATCGATTTAATACCAGTATAAGAAAAATTAATTTTAATGAACGCCATTTACTTTGATTATAATAATTATTGGTTTCATATTACAATTTATTATTCCAACTTTTTTGATTCCTAGTCTGTGGAAACTTAAGCTATTGGATTTTCACAATATCAAATTGAGAGTTTGTTGCTATTGGTTTCAAATTGACACCAGATGTAGCTTCCTATATATAAAGTCCTCAATTCGATTCGTAAAAACCCGGATTAATTAGAATAAAAACCTTTTATTTTGATTGTTATTATTTTATAAACAACGATTTCGTGCAAATGACTTTCGGCCGGCTTCCTCGTATTTCAATTTCATAAGCTAATTTTTAAGACATTATGATGTTCTTTGGATTAGATCGTAAGCCTATATTATATGTATGTACTCGTACATTACAAAATTACCTCTCTTACTACGAAGGCATTAAGACATCTACGAGTATTAAATCAATTCAATGTATTTACTTGCACTTTCTTTGAATCATACTCCGAGTATTACCGTAACTTTTTTTTAAAAAAAACAAAAACGTAATACATGTACTGTACATTTATTGTATTGCATTGTTTTGTATAGGGTTTTTTAAATCTTGTCTTTTAAAAATGTATTAATCCAAACGATCTTCATCGTTTCATTGATTACATTAGAAAACCTCTTAACTCCATCTAATTGTATACATGTACATCGTTCGATTTCTTTTGAGATTATGTAATCCATTAAAAAAAAACATGTAAGGCGATATCCCTCATAATAAGGAATTAATAGCGACCAAAACAAAACTTCCACCTACAGTATAATATGCCAGCTCTTCGATAAAGTAATCAGTTTTTTGGCTGTCGTGGAAAATTTGGATTAAGCTTACTTGAGTTTGGCGATTTTCCACTTTAGACAACAGTTTGTACGTTGGGCGAAAAATGATTGAAACTCTTTTAAAATTATTAAATTATAAGTTGCTGTTGTGGAACATATTCATTATTAATTTAAATTCCTGGAGTTTTCTCTTTCAACATATTTTTATGCAAATAAGCTATAAAAATATTAATCAATAAAAATGGCCCAGTTTCCATGAAGCTCGTAAAAAAACCCACTCCAAATATTTGACAAAAAAAAAATTCGAAGATGCTGCAATATTATATGGCAATGGCCAATTAATTAATTAATTAATTAACCTGTTTCATTTTAGCGAATAATGAATGTAACACAGTACTTATGGGTGAAGCACATAGAATTACGATGCCATGGCACCAAAGCTTTATTAAGCCCTATACGAGTAGCAATGCTATGGTTATAAAAATGCAATAATATGGTTTTGTGGATTGGAATGAACATCTGGCTTGGACCACGCCATTTTTAAAGCATAAAACAATAACAAAAATCAATATTTGCGATGTGCACAATGTTAAATACATGTTGTGTAAGATACGAAATAGTTTAATTATATTTTTATTTAAAATTAATTTTTATTGTAATACAATTATTTAGCTCAGATTAAACCGTCTGTTGCACTTTTAAAACACCGTATAAGCGCAATTAACATTATTTTAGAAATAAAATTTTAGCAATAAAAGCCATTTTTATATGCTTTAGCAAACCTAAAATGATAGATCACAGTTATTTGCGGTAATGGGCACAGTTATGTCTAGACTCCAGTTTTATCACAACAAATATATATATGAAAAAAAAATATTTTTATAATGTATTACCCGTACGGTATATAATATTTATTAAAATACTTATAAATAAATTTTACATTACATTATCTATATTAGAAAAACAAGAGTTTGGTACTCGAAAACTTAATAAATAGTAATTTCAGAAAATATCGCATCAATGGGTTTCATTTATTAAGTATTGAATGTTCTCTTCGTTAATTTCAACAAAATGCTTTCTACCTCTACTAAAAAAGTAAATATCTCCCGTGTAAATATCGAACCACATAGCGTGAATCCGAATGGTCCCTTCTTCCAGTCCTTGTCGCAGGAATGGATATGAAGCAATATGCTGGAGTTGTTGTAAACAGTTAATCTAAATTATACAAAAATATTATTTTGTTAGTTAAAAACTACCGTGCATTAAATTCACCATAGAAATGAACAACCTTATAAATTATAATAAATCAAAATTTAGTGATTATTTTTACTTTAGGAGATCGTGTTTAAAATTTTTCAAATCAAAAATTAACAAAAATAAAGTGATCTCTCCTTTTGAGGAAATTGAAGGTTCCCTGCCACAAAAATAAATGCAAAGGAAATAATTTGAATTTACTGAATGTGCTGATGTCAAGTTTGCATTGCGGGAATTGATTTTTTTTACCTAAATCAATTTGCGGGATCGGAGCGATTGTTTAACTCGGCAGCAAATAAATAAGAATAAATGGGGCAAGGACAACTTAGGATTTAACATTTTAAACCAATTAAAAAGTACAAACTCACTTGATAAGTCATATTTTAATGACTACAGTATTTTAAATTTTGTTTACAACTATAAAAGTTTAATTGCACGTAAACTTTGGTTTAGAATTTCATTTTTTTCTGGAATTGATAATATCACATTTCAAATTTAGCGCAATACCGGTAGTGTATTTATTTTGGATGAAAATTGCGATATAATTATCAAGTTTGCAAGATTACCTGAGAGAGTTTATCAGTTAAATTGAATTTATTGTCGACGTCGATATAGGCCACAAATTTTTTCATCGGCGTTTCAGCTTGGAATGTGAGTGGGTGGTCGCAACCAGCTCCTTCCAGGAATTGAAACTTGTTGAGGGAGGCTTGACCATGTCGACATAGCCAGGACTTCAAAGGAGATAATCGCAAGTCTTTTAACGAACTTGTGTCTCTATCTTTTAAATCATATAGCAAATTCATTGCCTATATGAAAACAAAAACATACATAAGTTGATTGTGTCTGAAATATATTATTAAGAAATGAACCATTTGTGTCTACTTTGCAATCGGAGTGCCCGCACACGATGATATGTTGAACTTTGTTGATCACACAAGCTAATTCGAGAGATGCAGGCTCCGTGGTGATGTTAATGTCTTCTTGAAGGGTTGCGCAAGGAACCAGGTTGCCGGCATTTCGTACCAAAAACATGTCTCCAACATTTGTTTGCGTAAAACGAGTTGGTAACATTCTGCTGTCAATGCATGTGAAAAAGATAGCAGTTGGCTGTTAAAATAACAAAAAAAATATATATATTTAAAAACATTTGATATTTTATTATGACATTTTTTAACAATAACATGACTGAAGTTGGCACTAGTCTATATAGCAGATCTTGATCAAAAAATCAAAAACCACCAATGGACTAACTTAATTTTTTTATTTCGTTTTGTTTATTTTTTCTATGCAAATGCATTACAAATGCAGTATTATTTTTTTTTTTATCATTTAAATAAGTAAATTTCATTAACAATGTTATTGTCAGCAAACCCTAAATGCGCTTAGGCTACGGTACTAATTTCTAAAAATCGGTTGCTAAAGTCTAAAGTCGTTCACAAAGTTCAAAATTATAATTGACTATCAAACTCTAAACATCGGTTACTTACTATGGGACTGTCCCTGATTTTTATGAACTGCTTCACCATGTCATCTCTAAAGCTGTATCTATATCTCATCACCCCACGTAGAATTTTATCCATCGAAGAATAATTCTTAAAATTATAGAAATGCACTATTTATTATTATTAGAAATTGTAACATTTGGATTTCCGGAGCATGCATTTAAAAAATCTTTCATTTCAAACTGTTTACCAAGGTTGTTTATATTTACAGTACTTCTGTGCTTCTATTCTAAGGGCAAACTGAAATTGTAGATATATTTTTTATTAATATTAATAGCATAGTTAATAGTAGGGATGCAAAAATATAAATAATAATGTATAAAAAAAGTAATTAATTTTTTTAGGGAACAAAATAATTATATTTATATACGTTAACAAATATGAATAAAATATTAAAAAATATATTGCTATGCAATTTTGAATTGCCTTTCTCTACTATGGTTAACATTTGCAGCGCCACTTAGTGATAAATACGAAAAATCAGTTTTGCGAATTTTTTTTGAAAAAGAAAATTTCTACAAGGTTGTACGAGTAAATTTAGTTATGTTTTAAACTAAAATTATGTTAAAAAGAAAATCATACTCTACTGAATACCATAAGATGACTGTATTTGTAATACATGTACATATAGACTTGTAATTAAAAATAGGTCGCACTATGTAAACCGTTGCCCAACTATGAAGATACATGTACTGCAATGGTACAGTAACTTACTCATCGATCAGTAAGGAGTTAACATCACTATTGTAACTATAGCAACATAAAACTTTACCCATTTAAAGGCATTAATATAATTATTATTATACAGTACAGTATATTTAATCATTACTGTATAATTTTAATTTATTGTAGTCCTACAGTATTTAAATTTAAATAATTATTTAAAAATATGTAATACGATATAGGCTAGTAAATTTGCTACCGCATTGGTTTTCAATAGTGAACAACAGTTCGCAGGGTACATTTTTTAAAAATAAGAATTAAAAAAACAACAACAATTTGGCAATGTTTGCTATGATACTGCTGACTACGTTTTTTTAACGTAAAGGATAAGACCAATTTACATTCTTTTAGCACCCTTCGATATCCTCGTTTAACAATAATAATATTTGAAACTACAACAACCGAAAAAAATGATAAGCTTACAATAAATTATTTTTTTATTACATGAATAATGAACGCAGTGTACAAATGAAAACATAATAAATAGTTCATAATTTAACTTTAAAAAAAGTTGTTTACGCTATTCCCTTCAAACACCGTGACGCAAACACCAATAAATTATTAACAAAAATTCTTTAGAAAAAAAAAAAATAATAATTCCATAATTATTACAATTAAAATTTACGTATTATCTTTATTTTTTGATTCCGTATCGATTTCGAAAAATGGTCTACATTTTGGTGCGAAAATCGAACAGTCTAAATCGTCAACATCACCTGTTAAATTTTCTAAGAAGGGCATCATGTCTTGCATCATCCAACTAACGGCAACACTGCAAAGATAAACAACTATTAAATAAAAGAAATTAATTACTATAATTATATTAATTTTTTTTAAACCTGGCAAATGAGGACAATCTCCCTTTCAAACCGCCTTTTTTCATGGCCGTTTGAGTGACTTCGCACAGCCATCTTCGTCCACATTGAGGCTCACTTTGGCTCATTGTGTAAACCTTCATTAACTCCATCGCTAAAGGCGCCACATCTTGACTGAGTAGTCTGGGGAGCTCGCTTAAGTTTGAGGTAGCACTTTTGTGAAAATATTCGCTTCCGCTCGGCGATTTCCTGCCTGCTGGAGCGGGAGCAGCGGCCATCATCATAGCCGGCGCTGTTAGCATAGAGAAAAGTAGACCTAACAGAGCGCCAGCGGCGAAATACAAGAGCATGTCGGAGCCAGAGTCGCATTGTTGATAAGGACAGTGGCAACCGTAACTTCCACCACCGTAACCGCCGCCACCGCCGTAGCCTCCTCCTCCTCCACCTCCGTAACCACTTCCGCTGTAACCATCCCGTCTCGCTCGCAGATTACGGCTTTCTTCATCGGCGTTTGATAGATTTTCAGGCTCCGATTCGTTCGGAGCTTCACTTTGCGATTCAGATGAGGCTAATTGACAGTGGAGTAGTGTGGACAGTACGCCCACAATAATCAGGCAACGAAAGAGACCCATCTAAGAAAAATAGATAATTTAGTACATTACTAAATTTTCGAGTAGGGGAGGAAAAAATAGGCAATTGCACAATCTTACTTGTTTATCATGCGAGTTTTTCAGTTGTAATAAATTTGATCAATTGAAAAATTCTGGTGGATGCTTTGAGTAGGCTTTTAAATAGAAAAGATGTTGGAGGCGTGTCCAATCTCATTCACCAATGGGTAAAGCACGATTTTTTATTGGGAAATATGCGGTGCAAAGATGGATGGTGTGAAATTATGCACTCTAAGCAATATGGTGGTAAAATAGTGTGACAAATTTAGTAAAACTTGGGGGAAAAAAAAGTGTAAGAAAAAAAAGTGAAGGTGGGAAAAGGCAGAAGATGACAAAAAGGCGTTGAAGTGGAAAACAATTTTCCGTATTAAATAGAAAACTCGTGGTCGCTCACGTGAAAAATGAAGAAAAAAATTTCGTAATTTTTTGATCACCTTTTAAGCAGCCTACGTGACCTTTGTTTCCATCCACCTTCGTTGATCATTCAACTATGCAGCATCATTTTCCAACGTCAAATGGAGATGCAGATGCGCATCTACATAGAGAAATTTAATACCGGAATTCGATGTGAATTAGCCGCGGTGACAATTTTTTTTTCTTCTTTTACACAGGTCAACTTTTCAATCTGAGAAAAGTAAAAAAAGATGAAAAATATTCTCCTGTACAATATGCAAAAAATAATTGGCTAAAATGGATGACATTGTATACCTATTGTAATAGAAGAAGCTTGCATGTTTCGTGTTCAAAGACTCGTGACTAGCAAATAGATTTTTATTTAAGTTTATTTCCCCTTTCGCTGCAAAACATTTTAGGTAATGATATATTATTTGCATAAAAAATGAATTGTTTAGTAGAATTTGATGTTCGTAGTGTGTAAAATTAGGAAATAAAATGTATTATTTTATTTAATAACCATTATAATAATCGTTATAATAGGACAGAATGTTGAAACCTAAATTTAGAAACTTTGCTTCAAATTGAAAATTAAGTTACCGTATTCTTATTTAATTAATAATTAGACTATCTTTATTAGTAAAACTGAAAATTACGTTTGATTTGCAAAAAAAAATATGCAAAAGGCACTCGTAAGATATTATATTACTGTACTAATTTTTAGTAGGCTAAATTAAAATGATTGATTTGGATAATTGGTATCTCCGATATTTTGAGTTTTACTGTATTTACTTGTTTTACCAATACTGGCATTAAATTTTACTCAAACTCATATCCGAATTACTTTTGGTGGTGTAGGTACCTATACTGTACTCGTAAGATAATGTTGGGTCCTAAGCAAGTCTGGTTGAGAAATCCTCATTCAATACTTAATATCCTAGTTTGGCTAATAGTAAGCTTATTATTTTCATAATCTTTTTTTTTTTTTTTAATTTTTATATACGGTACTAATTTTAGTAATTTTTTTTAATTGCATTAACAGCTGCAATTTTATTGGCGATATAAGAAACAACATTATATTTCTCAGAAAGTGCATGATAGTAAAATGGTTACTTCGAAAAAGAAATTTTTAAAAGTATTGTCAGGCTATCTGTTACTAGACATCCTTTTCAGAAGTCATTTATTTTTGACCAAGAAATTACTATTACTCGTAAGTATTGATTCGGAGATCGATATTGTTTTCAAAGTTGTTACACTTTTGCAAAAGGTATTTTTGCGGTAACTCAATGTTTTCTAATTCCATAAAGTTTAAGCATTTTTTTTAAGTTGTCGTTCTTGCAAATTTCCGGTTAATTTGGATAGATTCAAAACGTAATAAAATACGTCACGGTAACGTGATGCTCTTTGGGGTATTGGAACTCCTGTACCAGTGATGTAAATGCCCACTATCGGAAAAAAAGCATACACTATTTTTTGTTTAGTTTATCCTTTCAGTCGTCGAATTGAAAATTTTAGGTTTGTAAATATTTTTAGTTTTTAAAAACATTGATGATGCATATTTTTGTCATTTTCAATTAAATTCTATTAAGTAAATTAACTAAATTGCTGATCTGGTTTCAGTTAATTACATCAGATCAGCCTCAGTTTGGAAGCCGATGTTGAACAATTTCGATAAAAATCAAAATTTCAGTATCAACATATTTTATATCTTATTCAGTAGTCCACTGGTATTAATTTCTATGAAATTAAATAACTTGACTATTAAAATCACTATAAGATTACTGGCATTTGGCTGGCTGTTAGTATTTCACTGAGCGACGTTGTTTTCTTCCCTGGTGATTGTGACATTTTTATTGATAGGGGTTTATCAAACAAATAAATCGGACTTAAAACTGCAGTAGATACAAGTTTAGCAACTATACATTTCTACCCGTTGAGTGAGAGATAAGAATGGTTTCATGCGAACATCATTGCTACTGAATTAATAGATGCTGCATTTTATAAGCTAACTTACAACATTTAAAAGCTTGATTTATTTTAAGGCAGTTAATTATACGATTGTTCATTCACATGTAAATGTTTCTAACGGACTATTTACATTTCAGTACAAGGTAATTTTTGTATTGGAAATCTTAATAATAATAATAATATTTTTAAGAAGAAAACATGCTGGCAATTTTATTTTTTTATTTTTTTGAATTTGGTAATATAAAGTTAAAACAGCTGCATATAACTTTAATGGCAGTGAGTCAACAACTTTTTCTCAATGTTTAACAATAATAAAATATTGTCTAATTTTAGTATTTTTTCTTCTTTTTCTTCAATACAATGTAATTTAAGGTCAAAAGTAAATGGCAAAATTGAAAGTTTGATATTTGTTTCGGGTGTTCTGTATGTCGGCAGATAAAAAATATTTTCGAAATTATTTGAAAATGAAATGTTAAAATCGAATTGTCAAAATATTTTAAGGTTTGTTTCGTCTACGTGATCATTTATCATTCACATTTTTTTTTTTTGAAATATTTTTTAAATCATTTTTAAATTAACCATCAGGTTAAACAGATTTTTGAAAAATGTTTCTTTTTTATTTTGAAGCGTTAAATTTCCGTATTCCTCTCTTTAAATTTTCATCCTTTCCCTCGCTTCCTTTTTTTTTTCTTTTGTCACAGAAGAATACTTTTTGAATGAAAAAGATGTATCCGTATATAATAATAATAATGGAAATGATTTTTGTGTTTGTAGCAAAAAGTGGGCGGAGATGTCATTCACCTTTCTCACTTGTAACAAAAAAAAAAAATAATTTTAAGCCGATGTGGTGTTTAATTGTCACACCTTGATAAGTTTTGTCAAACTTTGAAATACAATGTACAATACTTTTCTTAACGCCGAGGATGTAATAGATGAGAGAATTTCACGCTTAATCGACTCCCTTCACTATTTTCTATCCAAATATTTTCCATGTGTTTATATCGAATGAAACTGTAACACGCTACACCCGCAATTATGTTTTTTTGTGTGATAAAAAAAAGGGACGAAGATGAAGAAAAAAAATTGAAAGTGTAAAAAAAATATTCACGGTCTCGTAAAATTGCTGAAAAACGTCAGTTTTTACTCGAAACTTCTCGCTTTCGGCGTAAAAAACGCTGAATGCATAACCAACGAAGCGATGGTTGGTGGCCATCCTATACCTAAGCCATCCAATCACGTTACGTGGCTTAGCCGTAACCTAAGCACACTTTCGATTATATATAAAACCGGCCGAAAAGATCTTCTCAGATTTTCTCCAAAAACATTCACGATCAAGTCTTTCAAAACATATTACTTAGCTTTTTCTAAAAATGTCACTCGAACTCAAAGGTAAGATCATTAATCGACCAAATATTTTTCATATCTTGATGATTAATAATTTTAAAAATTAGTAACGTTGGTGGTGACATTTTTCCTGGTTTCCGTATTTGCTACTGATGAGTCTACGTTGACCGTGGAACAACAACAACAGCAGCAGCAACAGACGGAAACTTTGTTAAGAGAACGGCGTGATGGTTATGGTGGTTACGGAGGTAGTGGAGGTGGTTACGGTAATAGTTACGGCGGTTACGGCTGCTCGTGTCCGTACGTTCACTGTGATAACCAATCCAACGGTTTGTTGGCTTTTGGCGTGGGGGCTCTTTTAGGCTTGTTATTAGCTTTGTTACGTAATTTAATGACAATGGCCGCTATGGCCCCAGCACCTGCTCCAGCCCCCGCTGGGCGATTTGATAACTCGGAAACAGTTTTGGACGACGCTAAAATCTTCGTCGATTATGCCAATAATGTTAGTTGGGCCGAAGGACACACCGCTAGAGCCGCACGAAAATCCACCTTGTTAGATATGTTGCATCTTCCCCCCAATTTGAGCAACGATTTAGGACCTGTACTTGCTGATGTCATGAGAATCTATACCGAAGGTGGAAAGAAACCCGAATGTATGAAACGGTGGGTGTGCGAAGCCACACGCGACGCTGTTAAATTAAGCGGGTTTAGTTCCAGATTAGCTTCTTTATCTAGGTAAATTTATTGTTCATCATTTTATTTTTTAAATGATGGGTTAATAATTTTATTTATTTTTTTTTTTGTTTTTGGTAATCATCTTTTAGTTTAGCGATTGGTTGGTACACGAATGATATAACGCCTATTTTACAAACGATATTTCCGGAAGGACGACAAATCGAATGCGAACATTTATCACCGAAATGCGAGACCTCATTAAGATTTTAGAAACTGCTGTATATTTTTATTTATTTTTTGTATATTTATTATTATTTAATTAATTTTATTGGTGAATGTGTGTTTTGTGGTTTGTCAACTATCGGTATTTTTCTATTGAAAAGTAGTATGGTACGTGTGACTGCGAATTAGAAAGGTGAATAAAAAAGTTTTTTTTTTACATTTTTTTTAATGAATACATATTTATTTATTTATTTTTTTTGCGCTACAAATTTTTAATTTGCTTATTATTCCTATCTGTTCATACGTATGTATACTCACGTACACGCAATTTTTTTGAACAATTAAACTAGTTTTTTTTTAGTTTGGCGCCATTCATATTTTGATGCAATATAAGTTAACAAGTGTAATTTATTTACTAGTACATGTAGAATATTAACGAAGCAAATTATCAAATACACACGCGTGGGGTTTAATAACGTTTATAGTGGCTTACGATTATTATTATTTTTTTTTATTTATTTATTTTTTTTTTTTTTGAGTTTCTAAACTTAGTTGCTATGTTAATATAGAACCGTGTGGTTTGTTGTCGTTGATTTCTCTTGTAGTAATTGTTTAATTTATTAAATCTAATTGGGTGTCGCAGCTGTTGCGCTCATTCAGTGAGGCTCATACTGTAATGAAGAAAAATGGCTTGGTTAATCAACTGCCGGTAGTGTTAAATCATATAAATTGGCGAAAGGAACGATTGCATTCGAAAGCTTTACCTTGAAATAAGGATGTTTGAATAAAAATTCAAGCAGCATGATAACGTTTAAAGAACATCAAAGTATATAATGGGATTTAAATTAATAATTTATTATTTGTTAATATTGAGAAGTAGTTGAACTTGAATAACGTTTTTATGCTTACTTACTACTGTAATTCAATTGAAATTATTAGCAAAATGAATTAGGCTAATCACAAAATTAATTTTCGTAAGAAAAATACAATACCGGTATTGAAAATGTTATTAAAAAGAAATCTTTTTCTGTAAATTATATCTCACTAGACGAACTTTTTTTATTCATTTTATTTTGACAATTAAAAGGTAAATAACTGCGTCGCATACTCGTGTAGTTATTGTTGCAACATTGCGTATAATTTTTGCGGATTTGATCATATTTTAAACAAGACTTAGTGCATGTAGTAAGATTCACATTAAATTAATTATTGAGTACTGTACTGTATTTTAATTAAGTTTGCAATTCGCAGTCTACCAGCATTCTTTTCTTTTCCTTTTGTCATATTTTGCAAGGTCATTCCTGATTAATTTTACACTGTGCTTTTCGATCACACCTAATAAACGTATGATATTGGCATAATATTGGCAGTCTCTTATTCCAATACTATAATTGCCGTCCCGGTTAGCCGCGCCCGTTTTTAAGACTATCGTTGTAATGAAGGGACTCACAGCGTATGCTTAAACGATAAAATCGCATATTTTTTTAAGCGATTAGGTATGCTTAAATTAGAATATGTTAGACTGGGTTTGGTTATTATAAATTGAGACACATTCGATCAATATTGGCTCATATTGTCCTAACCTGACCACAAGCCTAACGGGTCATCTCCACCTATTAACTATTAAGCGCAGTATGCTATCGCTCATATTGGACTAATTTAACCATAAATCAATAAAGTCATTTCTTAAGTGTATTTCTTATACTTACAACGAAAAGATAATTAATTAAAATTTTAAGTGACAAGTTGGTGGTTTTCCAATTCTATTTCCCGCAAGCTTCACGACTACAAGTCTACAATGTCATTTTCGCTGCGCTAGCCTCAAAATCAAGCGCGCGGTGGGCTTGGGAATAAGAACCTGCCTAGCTAGGGAACTTAACATTTTCTATTATATTGGACAAATCTTTATTTGTACAATTTTTGTAACTGAGGATGAAATAATTTACTCTGTATTAAATATCATAAATTAGGAATATTATTTTGTAGTTAAACTTGATGAGTGTGTGTTTATCAAAATAATGATGAGCAAAATATACCTCTTGCATTATAGACATTTTAAAAAGATTTAACTGCCGATAGGTGACTTTAATTAAAGGAATTGAAAATTTATTTTTTGAAAAAGTCTTATAAAAGTAAATAAAAATGTATTATTCTCATATCTAAAAAAAAGTTTTTTTTGCCTTAACTACATTATGCGCAAGTGCAATAATTTGATACTTTTGTAAGAAAATACTATTAAATTATTTTATCATGAATTTATTAATACAAACTTGTACCAAGATACATGCTTGTACATTTAACGCAAACTCCCGATTATCCGATTGTTGTTTGGTGGAAATGAATTGAACATGCGCTTTTAATGGCTATTATTTGCAATAACAGCAAATTTAATTTTTTATTTTTGTAACTGAACTTCCTTTCTGGTTGCAGTATAACTTTTCTTTAAGTCAAAATTTGAAGTACGGTAGCTTATTGTTAACAAATCTTAGCGTTAAGTATAGTATCAACATTGTGCTTCATGCATGAAAGCACAATGTACTGTAGTTACAGTATTTTGAATTTGATTTTAACATTTCCGTATTAATACGAGTGTTGATTTCGTTTATTTCAATGCGAGTTTCTTCTTATCTGTTTAACGATACTGGTTCCGTATACTTAATACAGATTAATGCAGTATTTCAACAGTCTTTATCACCTTCGCTTTATTTGCTTGTAGAAAAGTGCAGTAGACATCGTAAAATATTAGGCCACATCTTGAGCTTTTACCCTGTTATTTGGACTTTTAAAAAAATATATTTTTATCGAATTAATCCTTGAAAAACATACTTCATTATACTGTAAAATATACAATTTCATGTGTACTAAAAAAAATTATTATATTTCGTACGAAATGTGTTGATACCAATTCAAAAATAAAATGTTTAATAGAAGTGTAAATTCATTTGCAACACAGTATTTTTTCTAGTTTTTAAATCTAATACAATGATCAAAGTTGGTAAACACTAGAGTTTGTCAGCACGTTATTTTCTACAATTTCATCTTATTTTCGTGACGCCATTATGTGCGCATTGACTACTGCTGTTTTAACACCTTAAAGTCGAAAAAATAAATTGAACTTTAAAGTGCATAAAATACAAATATTGACATATATGCACTGCAATAGAGTTATAGACCCGCAGGTCTACTCTTTTATTTAAAATTGACAGTTTTTTGTTACATCATATTTTGCTGGAGGAGTAGAAGTCATGCAAACATTTAAAATACAGTAAGACGCCTCATTACAGCGTTCTTTAATACTTTAATGTATCTAGCAGACTGTTGATTATCCGAAGAAGACGGGAAATAACTTCCTCGGATAATCTGCCGAATAAGCAAAAAATGCGGAATTATGAAACATACGTTGGTCCTTCTTAAACGCGTAAATGTATGTAAAGCTTATGGAAACGCAACTTAAAGTCAGTTTTGACAGTGTCACATGCAATAAAATGTATGTACCGGGGCTGTATATATTTTTAGAACTGTGCAGTAACATTTAAATAAAAAATCCAAGTTTTTAATGTACCTGCAAATGATTCCTTTTTCAAAGAATTGATATATTAATGACAGAAATAAAATAGGTTTTTTATATTGTATTATCCAACCCGGGTAGTTTAAAGTCTACTCTAGAAGAAAAACTTTAAATTTAAGAGGAGAATTAATGATTAATTAATTAATTTTTGTGGCGTTTTCATCGCTACGATTAGCGTTACGGTGTTAATCAAAGCAGAATTATTTCGACTTTTTGTAAAAAGAATAATCACGTGAACATACTCAGTTTATATTTTATGCAATCACGCTATTAATACGTGGTTCTTTCTAAATACATAGGCCATTAAAATTTTATTAATTTTATTTATTTTATCTGATAATATAAAAATAGATTTAATATTGCAAAACAATGAAAACCGTGATTTTAAATAATTCAGTTAAAAATGGAAACTGACAGCGTGAGTTGTTGAATATATTATTCGGTTCAATTTTGAAGTTTATTTGAATTACCTGACTAATTAAATTTTAGCATCATGTGTTTGAAATTTTTTTAATTAATTAAATCGCTGTATTGTAATGCGGTGCTAGCATTCAAGTACAGTATGATACATGTGCAAATATTATACGAAGTTGAAATTTATTACCCAGACGACAGACATTCAATTATTTTGATATTCCACTGAGAAAAATACTTACCACACACATAAATTATCTTAATAATAATAAAAGTACATCATATTTTTATAGGATAGAACGTTCAGAACGTCAATGAACCCTTTATCTCTTTGCCACAGCTCAGTATCAATCAAACCAAATACAATAAATCATTCAATGAACGGTGTTGGGACAATATTTACACTTATTTTATATTAATTTTGCATTCGTGTAAATTTTTTAAAATGATTTGTAAATTCATCTTTTGACATAGGTGAGGTTGGTCTTAAGTTGACAATGGCAAACAGCTAGCGGCAGTTCAAGGTAAAACGTATTAGGTGTAATCTCTCATAGTTAATCCTCTAATTTAATTAAGGAATTAGGAAATTTTCAAGGTCTAAAACGCCATTTAATTAATTTAGGGTTTTCTTTTTTTTTTTTTTTTATTTCTGAAAGATGCGAATTTTTTTTTTTCTAATATTTTAAGAAATGCATTCAGAGTTTATTCAATGTCTTTCAACTGTGTAAACATGCGAGCATATTTTAAGGGGTGGCATGCAGTACAGTACTGTAAAGAGAAAAATAAGAAGAAAAAAAAAAACAGATGCGAAACAGCCAAGCCGAGCTGTGATTGGCTAATCAAATTGCAAAATGGTTGCATTACAGAATGCTTGTAATGAAAACTATCGAGTGTATATATAAATATAAAAGTGAGTGAAACTATCTTCAATCAGCTGCTACTGGTGCAAACTGTTGCACATTTTGATTTTTTTTTTCTATTTAACACGAACATTCTCTTCGTAAATCTCAACTGAGAGATGCTAATTGGGATTACTAAACGGTCTTTTCTTTAATTTTTGTCAACTGACAAGTAAGTGATTGACTTATTTATAATTTACTAAATCTACTTTTAAAAATACCCGTAATTTTTAAAATAAAAAACAAAAAATTAATGATGAATTTAAATTTACAAAATTATTTCTCATTTATGAAAATTGATGAATTAAATTATTTTATAAATCAATCGCACTATGAATATTATTTTTCTATAAATAATGTATTATTTTTTCATAAAGAAAGTAAAGCAATGAGGTAAAGAAAGTTAAGTAAAATATGAAGTTGAAGGTTTCTGTTTCACCTACCAATAACATTACTTTGGCTTCCCGCCATTTTTGTGTTTTTTTTTTTTCTATTTTCTTTCACGAACATTTGAACCAAAAAGAACAATAATATTGAGAAATTCTAGGGTTTCTTCACCAAAATGGTGAGAAGGTCACAGTTCTTTTAGCACATTGCATTATTCTGTATTATTTTGTTTTGCACTTTTCTTACCGGTACTTATATTCATCTTTATGTACGAAATTAATTTATTTTTTAATTCTATTAATTGCTTTATAATTATTATTATGTTTTGTACGGATTGAAACAAAATTGAAAAACAATATTATACTCTAATGGAAAATTGTTGTCAGCAGATTAAAAATGAACCAATTCGAAACTTAAAATGATACAAATTATTAAAAATAATTAAGTTAATTGCGAAAAAAAACATTAGTTATTGTTTATGATCCAAAAATTAAAACAGTTTTATAAGTTATTTTATTTTATTGGCGAAATATATTGCCAATTTTTTCTAACGCTTTTTATAATTATTATTAAGTTAATTAAAAATAAGTATCATTATTTTAAGAAAATTAAAATAATAATTATACTGTCAACAGCTACCGGTGAGAACTGGAAGAGAGAAATTAAATTCAATTGACATGACATAATTATTAATAACATAAATAACATACCTAATTAATAAAGCGAAACTGAGAAAATCAGTTCAGCATGTTTTACTTTTCTTAAAATTAAAAATCATTGGAATTTTAAAAAATAAATTACTCCAAAGTTTTATAAAGGGCATAAATATAGTATAACATTGGAGAAAAAAAGTTTAATAAAACAATACCGGTAATTATTATAATTAATTTTTTAAAAAATTACATGAAATATTGTTTTTCCTAATTACTAATATCAAAATTTTTTTTTTTTTAAAAAATTAATAAATTGAAATAATGAACATGGATCAGAGTTGAATCTCTTTGGAGTGCGAGTTCAAAATGCGCCTCTCTTTTTTTAAGTTCTTTGCTTCTCATTTTTTTTTTCTTGCCTATTTCTTTGGCCGTTATCCAAACCCTAAACGTATAATATTATACAGTAGACACACTGAACAAATACAATATGGAAAGAGAAGAGCAAAAAAACTTGTATCCAAAGTGCGGAATACAACTAGATTATTTTTTGACCTACATGACAAATATGACGACTAAACACTAGTAAACTTCCGTCACATCTTTTTTAAAAAAAATATCAAAATATTAATAATAAAAAACAGGAACGTTGCACACGGTATCCAAGTACAATCTCCAACTTGAGCATCCCTATTAAGAGTTCGAGATGGAGAATTTTTGTTAAAAGTTCGAAGATTTTTTAACTTGATTGATTAATTAATTAATTAAGGCTGAAATAAAATATGACGATTTTTTTTAACTCCTCAATGCGTCGTCAGCTGACAAAATAATTAAAATCCTTGAAACGTCTCACTTTTCCATTTGCATTTTATTTAATAATTATGGTGAAGTTTTTACTTTACTGATGCTTTTGCCTACTGCTAAAACGTAAACACTCAACAAGTTTTCAGCCAGACATTACTCAGGACAGATGGTTGTGCCATGTACAATATCTTGTCCTGAATGAGAAGCGTTAAATCATAAATGTCAGTTTTACGCTGAAAACTCGTCCATAGAACTAGGCATTAAAGGTGGAAGTGTGGGTGGTAAATGGGCAAACCTCATTGGATAATAACATGTCGATAGAACGAACGTCAATAGTACAAAATTAAGCTTTTTAGAACTTAAGCAATTATTAGTTTCTTAAGGAATTAGGATTGATACAACGAAGTAATTGTAAACAGTAACTAACCGATACTGTTTTTATTTGATTTTGTATTTTTAAAAAAAAAAGGAGATATTTACGAATTATTTCTTGTCAACGTTACGTAATACTCGGAGTAGGCTATTTATTAAAGTTAATCTTGAGTACATTTTCTTGTTACATGTATTTGTTATACCGACGCTTTTAGCTCAGAAATAGGCGAACGAAACATGCTAATAGGCGGAAGTATGTATTTGATTTATGTGCGCCTAATAATAATAATACTGTAATGACCGCCAGCCAATATACTAATAAACATCATTACGCACCACATTGGATTAGGAGTAGTGTAGCATATTATAAATCCCTTGGCATTAATATCGATATAAAAGTCGATTATCGATAAAATTTACGACTGCATTCAAGGGTACCGGAATAAAATATATGTAATACGGAAAGGAAACTGGTTTTGATCCGTTCGATCTGCGCGTCAAAATTAATATTAACGGCGAAATTCGAAACTCGAAAACAATCACAAAAAAAAAAATAATAATAAATAAAGCTTTAATGACGTCATCAAACTCGATCTCAGTTTCGACATAATTTATATTCAGTCGATCAGATTCTTTTTCGTTTTGCATCGATCCATTTCAAATTATTCTCTTTTATTTTATTTATTGTTCACTGTGAAATGTCGATACAACAAAGTTAACTGTCGCTGGGCATCTACTGTAGTTGAATGGAGGACCCTCACTCCAACTATTTCTGGATGTACACTTGTACGAACACATGCAGGGTTGGCAATTTCTATATACCTGAGTAAAGTCGATCAGGATGGGAAAATAAATAAATATCTCGTGCAAATGTGATTGGTACACCAAAATTTTCAAAAATCCAATTACATGTACAGTATTATATTTTTACGTTATTCACAATAATTGCCGGCATTTCAGCCCCCGTAGATCCGTGCAATGTATAAGTTCGTTGGCACTCTAATTCACAAACAATGTAAGTTGCAAAATTATAATTATGTTTGTTGAATTTAATATCCAAAAGTTATTATTATTTTTGTCAAAGTTGGAGATTACTTGCCAATGCACTTTTTAAATAGTTATTAAAAGGCTAGATCTTATTTGCATAGTGTGACTTATGTTCTGAAGTTTAATTTGATTACAACACCTGGTAGTTACAGTATTTTAAAACTGTGCATTGATATTTTGGTAATTAAGATTTAATATTAAAAAAAAATAAAATTTTAAATTCTTTGAGTTTAATTTTGCTATATCGACATTTCATACGTGATTTGGATTTGCTTTGGTCCTTGTTATAAGGGTTGCGGATTATGAGTGCAATAAACATGGAATAATTGTGTTTCTAGAATGATGTGGTGTCAGACTTCCCCATTAATTATTGAGCTATCATTAATCTTGATTTCCTTTTTTTTTATTATTATTTTTTCTTTCCATATTGTACAAGTGGAGTTAGGTGACGAGCCGTGTTTAGAATTACACTGTTTCACCGAGTAGCCTATACAGTATATTTTTCCCATTACAGTGTAGTTTCCTTTTGGCGATTGTTTAGTTACGACCTTCAATGTTGCCAGATGATTGATCAAAGCAAAACATTCCTGCATATAAATAGGGGTATCATTTTTTTTTTTGACATTTTGTTTTAAGTGAGTGAGAAAAACTTAATTTACACTGTGTAAGTGCTGATGACTAGCGATGATTTGATATTTTTATTAAAAATCCTTGAAGTTTGTTGTTAAGTTATATCCGATAACCAAAAAAAAAAAATACATTATTTAATACAATGACATCTATTTTTAAAATGTTGAAACCATCGCTGAATTTTAATTTATTTTAATGGTAAATACTATGGAGTATAATACTTGACTTTCTTCACCTTCGTTAATGGCTTTTTCAACTTTAAATTAAAAAACAATTTTACAAAATTGAATTTTAATTTTATTTTATTTTTTTTATTTAAAAAAAAAAAAATTATCAAACAGATCACCGAGCTATAATATTAACTTCCAAGTAGAAATTTGGATTGAAATTGCATAAAAAAAATGATTACGGATAAGAATGGAAATAAAAATGGTCAGACGAACGGAACTTCTGAAGAACAGGAAGAGGAAGAGTCCGAAGACGAAGAAGAAACAAGAATAGCCGAAAACGAGCTTCCGTCTGTTATTCCACCTGATGGAGGCTTTGGATGGGTCATTGTGTTTATAGGGTTCATGAGCGGAGTCATCGTCGATGGAATCATTTTTTCGTTTGGAGTTGTATTCTCCGAAATTTTGTTGGATTTTGAAGATGGGAAAAGCAAAACTGCGTGGATTGGGTCGGCAATGGCTGGCATGTATTTGATAGTTGGACCTGTGGTCAGTGCATTGGCCAACAAATACGGATGTCGAATGATGACGATTATTGGATCTATCATTGGGTCAGCCGCACTAGCTGCCTCCGTTTTTGCAACGGGCGTCAATTATCTAATTTTAACATTTGGAATCGTTGGAGGTATAAAGGCAATTGAATAGTTTTTAAGAACATTTATTTTTGCACTAACAAATCACAGCTTCTAATTCTGGTGTTATATTATAATTTTAATTGCAAACCAATGGCAAAGGAAATTAACGAATTTATTTATTCAGTACCGGAGGTATAAAAATAAGAATTAGAATAATAAATGCACTGATATTCGAAAAGAGGACTGTTCATAAGTAGGCTACACCATTTTAATATTACGGTAAATCGTAATTACTGTATTGTGGAATGCTTATGGCAATTGATTTGACATTTGGAAAAATTGTTTCTGCTCATTTGAAATTTACAAATAGGTATTTAGATTATCAAATAGTTTAGCTTAAAAGTAATATTCCTTGCTTTATAAATTACAAAACTAGCTTTTCATAACGAACTTCAGTAGTCGAAAAGATGTACAATCGTACAACAAAATTTATTGAATGCCCCGGGTGGATGTAAATGGGTTATCAACTGATCGTGTTAATCAATGTCAGTGCAAAGTAACAGCAAAAAGTTTAGCTATCGTAATTGAAAATACGTTTTAAGAACGTCCAATTAAAAATGTTTTTCTGTAATGCATTATTCTATTCATTAATTGCTATTTCAATTTAACAAATTTGCATTGCAACCTTTGCTTTCAACCCAAATTTTGTTTTGCAGAGGTTTTACATGGCTTGGTATGAACATAATGAGACTGTTTTAATAAAACTTTGTGTTTATTGCAAATGTTTAATCAATTATAGCCCCTTCAAAGCAGAACACTTCTCTACTTTTCGCAGGTGGAGCAATGTGCATTCGATTGGTGCTTTGCATTAAATTTAACGTTTTATCAGAACCGTCTCACTACTTTTATGTCACCCCATGTAGCCCATTATATTAATAAAGCAGGCCTACTTAAGTCTTAGCTAGCAAACGCATATTTATTTGCATAAGTGAAACTGTTGTTTTTGTTGCAGGGATCGGTTTTGGATTTATTTATCTCCCATGTATCGTCATGGTTCAGTTTTATTTCGATAAAAAGCGTGCTTTCGCAACGGGAATTTCCGTGTGCGGCTCAGGGATGGGAGCTTTTATATTCGCTCCTCTCAGTTCATATCTCATCGGTGAATATGGTTGGCGAGGAAACATGCTAATCCAAAGTGCAATTGTCCTTCACATGATACCTTTGGGATTGTTATTACGACCGTTGGAAGTGCCTAAGAAAAAACGAGGGAACACGCAGTGCCAACCGTTGATCGTAATTGACAAGAGCAAGATTGCTAATGGAGGTTCCAACGGTGTTGCTAACACATTTCCAAAGTCTTTGTCCACGCAATCGTTTCGCACGTATAACAACATTGAATCGCAATTGGAAAAGGATATCGATTTCAACGCTAGCGACGAGCAATTAAAACCGAGGACAATGGGCCCTGTTCCCACCTTCACCATCGAGGAAGCGGGAGAAGATGAAAACGATTTCAGTGACGTTGAAAAACAGAAAATGAACAAGAAATTTTCTATGGACATTAGCCGTCAACCCAATTTTATCATTGGAAATGATCAAGTAAATAAGGCCACGGTAGTCAAAGTATTAAATCGACGCAAATCATTACCGGTGAACATCAACGAAGAAGTCACCCGACCATTTTACAGGTTAAGTAATTTAAATTCATGAGACGTATCTGAAATTTTAATGGCAAGCATTTTAAATTTAGACAAGATATCTTCTTCAGCGGAAGTCTGCTGCGTATTCCAGATTATTCTTCTCACGCCAGTCTTCAACAATATCGTTGTAGTATAGTGAGCATTCCAAAAACTACTTTCAAGAAAAACAAATGGCGTCGTTTCTTATGTCCGAAAACGATTCGTGATACTATGAACACCATGCTAGACTTTTCACTATTAAAAAGTGTAACTTTTGTAGTGTTATGTGTGGCTTCGTTCATCACGATGACGGGATTCTTCATTCCTTTTGTCTATTTGGCAGACTACGCTCTCGAGTCCGGAATCTCCAAAGAGGATGCGGCATTTTTATTTTCCGTTATCGGCATTGCCAACACTTTAGGTCGCGTTTTTAGCGGATGGGTATCTGACAGACCACACGTCAACGCTCTGGTCATAACTAATATTGCTTTGACCACTGGTGGATTGGCAACGGCTTTTGTACCATTTTTAACGACTTATTATCTTTTAATTGCATATTCTGCTGTGTTTGGTTTAGCCATTGGTACATGAAGTTGATAATTTAAAGAGTTGAGTTAAATATCACTTTAACACAAGATTTTAATTTCTCGTAGAAAGAGCTTTATGAAGCATTATACTACATTATAATATGAAATTTTGCAATTACTCGTAGTTAAGAACTTTTACAAAATTTTCAAATTTTTTGAAAACTGATATTTTGATCATTAATTCAACTCTACAATAATTGAAATGTTCGAGAAAAGAACGATTGGAGTCTATTGTTTATCACTTTAGCTAGCAGTGCAATCTAAAAGACTTAGTACATGCATTTACAGTACAGTAATGACTGTTTTTTTTTTGGGGGGGGGGGGGTTGACTCTTGTCGTTCTTCACTTAGACTATTCAATTAACTAAGATTTTGATATTCAAAATAATTAATTAATTTTTATGTTAACTTATTTTAGCATGTTTTGCTTCTTTACGCTCAATTATATTGGTCGAATTGCTTGGTTTGGAGAAGCTAACCAACGCTTTTGGATTGCTGTTGCTTTTCCAAGGAATTGCTTCCCTGATTGGTTCTCCAATGGCTGGTATTACAGCGATTATACATTTATTTGGAAGTGCATAATTACAAAACAAAATTTAAATATTTGTAGGATTCTTCTATGACATCACTTTGTCCTACAATGCGTCGTTTTTTATAGCAGGCGGTTTAATTGCTTTATCAGGAGTGTTAGGATTCCCTCTGCCGTATATTTCGAAATGGGAAAATAATAGGAATAAATAAAAATGTTATTAATACCGTAACTTAAAGGTATTAAAATATCAAAATAGCATGATAAATCATGATATTTTCGTATTACGAGTAGGTAATAAATTCACCAAATTAATAAACAATAAATATTAAAAGGAAGTCAAGTTTAAAGTACAATTTTTTTTTATTATTATTATTACAAAATGTGTTTGTAATATTTTGTGAAATATAATTTCGTATTGTATCACTTTGAAGTAGTGAAAACATTGTATAATATATAGTTTGTGCCATTTTTTATCAATTATTATAGACAATAATATTGTATTGTGATACTAGTCAATTAAATACATTTTTTCAAATCCTATTTTTCAATCGTATTTAAACAATACAGTATGGTTTGAAGACATAGTTCAAGGTGATTTACAGTATTTCAATAGTTGAGTTACAATGTCAAGCTAACAAAAATGACAAAATGATGTCTTGACTTTTACAATAATCTTTCCTTCATTTAAATAGCTTTGGTTTGTTTTCAAAAAAAAGTTAGCAGTTTTTCAATTTTATTAGTACCGTATCTTTTTACAATAAATGTAGTTTTCTTAATTATTACCCCGGTATATAAGATCTTTGATTGTCAAGCCGTTTTTCAGTACATGTATTATACAGTAACCTACTGTAGAAAGACTTCGGTTCACTGAATAACGAACTTTAGGGGAATGGACAATATTCCTCGCTAAAGTGAGTACTTCTCAAAATTAACAATAAATTTCCTAACTAACCAAATGAATTTTATTAAATTATTGATTAAAATGTTAATTTCAAAAGTTTTAATAGTTTATTTGCAAAATAATTACATTAACGAGTACTTATCAGAAGTGTGAGCATATCCAATCACTGCTTATGTTCCCATGCAGTAGTAACTACGTTACTGCTTGCTGTTACGCTAGCAATGCATTAATAACTTTTTTTAAAAAAATTCTAGCCGGAACTTAATATACAAGTTTCTCAACTACACAGTCTACGCTCATCAAAAAAAATTTAGACTGTTATTAAAAAAAAAAGATTTTATTTTGTTTAATTATAAAAGCTCAGCGCTATGCTGTACATGTACTTACTTTTCAATCGGGGAGTTTTGTTTTTATTTACTCAAGGCCGGGTGTTAAAACTGTGTTCATGAAATTGAAAATTTCTTCAAAGTGAAATTAGCTAAGTGGAAATTTTTAATTAACTTGAAAACTTATTGTACACTATATTTTCAGCCGACTTTAATAAAATAATATTTCTTATACTTTTGTAATAACGAGGATTTACAGTTTTGGTTATACTGTACAGTAGAATTATTGGCGATAATTTTGTTCTTGTCATTTGGCGCTATAAAACGAATTAACTTAAATAAGATTTTGCGACGTGATTGCAAATTTGCAACGCTGTGGGTACTTATTATTTAAGTAAACTTTTACTCTCATTAATTTTTATATTTGTTGTGCAATCAATTCCAACTTTTAAATTACCATTAATGATGATAAGTATTTTTGCTATCATTTTCTATATGCAGTTTTCATATTAACAAGGTGTTAAAATTATTGAACTTAATAATTTTTTTATTATTTTCAGATTCTATGCCTGTATCTCATTTGACATTGGCTGAAAATTAATCGATTAGTCTGTTGAACGCGTACCGTCGCAATGTCATTTTGGATTAGTTATTGGAACTAGGTAATCAACAGGATTAGTTAGCTGTACAATGATCAAACTATAACTCATTAAATCGGAATAATGAATCATAGAAGACTTTGAAAAACAGGTTAGTTTTATGACTTTTATCTTTATTGTTGCTTTCCATCTTAGCGTTAGCCAATGAAAAATAAAGGGGAAAAAAATTGTTTTAAAATCTCACGGTAGGTTTACTAACGTAAATACGAGTAATAAAATAATACCCTGTGACTTCCATAAATAATTTGTATATTTGTAAACTGTTAGTACGGTACATATTTTAATAAGAAGCAGAATAGCAACATAATAATTCTATAAAATTTAATGATTTAACATGGAAAAAGTTGAGGATTGGATTGTTGAGCATCATTTGCAACATGTGTTGATTTAGCAGAAATTAGATTTTGAATATTGTTCATACAGTAACTCATATTGTTATTATGCAAGCTCCGTTTCTGATTTTAAGGCGTTATTCATTTTACAAATTTTTGAGTGGGACTAATGTACTTTACATTTAAATTCCCAATTACCGGTAATATTTAATTTAAAAAAAAAATTTTTTTTGTTTCGTGATAAAAAGAGGACCAATTTAAAAAAAATATTAAGGCAAAGGACATTGACCATTTTTCTAATATACCGTAGTAGTTTCTTTCAAGGTACAGACTTGTGCGACTCGTACGATAATTTAAAATTGACGATTTAATGGTATCAATGATATCTACGAAGATTGTTTGCTAGAAATATAAAGACGTTTTTCACTGAATTTCTACAATTTCGATGGAAAAATATCCTGAAGTAACAAGTTCGAACAAACTTGATGATGCAAACTTTGGTGAATGGTTACGATTAGGCTAGTCTTTATTTAAATCCTCATAAAACTCACATGACAAAAGAGTCAACACATTGTTATCAATAATTCTCTAATCCCTCAATAGGCGCCAGTGCAGTCGATTTCATATGTAGCTCCACAAAAATTAAAAAAACTTTAATTTGTTACGAGTTTTATATTTTTGATGCTTTGGATACAGTAGCGCATCAAGGGACAATTGCCAAAGGCGCTGGCATAAGAACTCTCGACTAAACTCAACGGAAAAGTTTCCAGTGAGCTATGAAGTTTTATTGGTGAATATGTAATAAGGCAACAAAGATAATTTAATAAAAAAAAAAAATTTTAAATGGCGCCTTGTAACTTGCCTTTAGTAGTTGAAGCATGTAACTAACCTCAAAACTTTGTGGTTTTTGTAAAATTCAGATCTCCAGTTCAAACCTTTTAAAACATAAAAACTGCCTTATTTTTAAAATGATCATGATTCATGGAAATTTACTTAAAAAAACACCTCAAATCAAAAAATAATATTTCCCCCTTAGTAAAAAAGCCCAATTTCATTGTTAAGCATCCGTTAATTTAATTTTAATTAATTTTATTTAATGGCAATTGACAAATATGTTCTGTTTGGCGATTTTTAATTAGGATAAATTTACAGTTTTTGATGAAATATTTTGATTAAAGTCAATGAAATATAACGATTGTTAAAATAGAGGTTGATAAAGCCGTTGCTACAACGGATCATAGTGTATAAAAATAAAATTAAGTAGGCTACTGTACTACATAGTATATTGGAATAATATTATTTGTAGTTTCACTTAGATATTAGAAAATGGATGATGATGATCAATAATTATAATACAGTATTATTTAAAAAAAAATTAAAACAACATATAATCAAACAAATAAATTTGTAAGCTTGCGTATTAGGTGCACTCAACCGCTTCACATTTTTTTTTTTTTGTGTATTTAATGTTAAAATTGTATTGTTACAATGTCTTTGAGTGTGTTAATTTAACATTTTAATTCTTTAAGCCAGCAACGTATTTTACTAGAATGTCTTGATTTGCTTTTATAAGTGACTTGGTATAAATTTTACTGTATGCACATACAGTAGTTTGGCGCTGTTTGAAAGTATTTTAAATTTGGAATTTTTAACTATTCAACTAAGAATGGTTTGTTAGAAATGGTTTCTTGTGTTATTTATTTTCCCCCATTTAAAGTCATTTTACACCAAAGATTTATCTTATTAGATATCGGTATTTCTGTATACTTTTAAAAAGAGTGTTATTACGGTACTGGTAGTCATAAAAGTTTATTTGCGCTTAAATATAATTTATTTTTGAGTATCGTTTTTTTAAAAAATATTACCACTGTAATAATTTTTAAATTCATATTTTCAAAATATTATTTATAATTTTCAGGTTTTAATTTTTAAGTGCAACAGATTTTACATCTGCAAAAGTCAATAATTGAACAATAAGCTAACAATGATCAATCATTACACAGTACAGTGTATGTTATCAAAAATATATGATTCGTATTTTTACTAGATAATGAAATTTATGTAATGCTCTGTCATTTTGCTCTACTGACCACTTGTCACTGTGATCCCACACGAACATTTATCGGATTTCCATCACGTGACCGATTTCCAAAATGAAGTCTATTTATACCACTGCATCGCAGACCAGAAAAAAAAGTAGAAATTGAAGTGAGCGCATGCGGATTAACGTTTTTTTTTTTACGCTTTTATTTGTAGCAAATTCAATACAATAGATGTAAGTAGAAAGTGAATGCCCTGAATATTTGAGTTCAATGTCTCCTGGCTAACTTCCACCTGAGCAGCAACACCTTCTCACCACTTTTACTACCCGTTTACCCACCCATCCTCAAACCCACCTCCATACAAATCGTGCTGCTCGGTGCACATGATGATTGTGGCTTCTGACTCCAAATCGAAACTATAATATGATCGATTATTGTTCTTGAACTTCAAAATAAGTAAACATCAAATTCGAATTTTTAATTATGTAAACATTTTTTGTGTAATGAATTCATATAACCTTCAAACATAATATAACATTTTATATTTCACGTTTGCGGTTATAAAACTGTTTAAAATTTAATTAGTTTATTTTTTAAGTTTTATTTATTTATTTTTTTATCCCTTTTTTGTCTTCCCAAATTTCAATTAATATTCAAGGCTTGAACTTACAATTTTCACGTTGAAAAAAAGTTACTGATTTAATTTTTTAATGATTTATCATTAGTTTGAGTCATCAAATTTCCACTTTTAAATGACTCACGAATAACCGTAGGCATTTTTTAATTAATGCTAAGATATGTATATATTCTAGCTTAACCAAACTAAACAAATAAAATTTAATTGTATATTTTTTAAACAGTAATCAAAAAAAGGTTGGTTTTGGTTTCTGATTCTTTGCACATTCATCTCTGAATCAACTTTGTGTACTGATGTCATTAAAGAGCGCTGTTAGAAATCGGGAGTAGGGCAAAATATCCAAAAAGTTAGCATGTTAGTTGTGTTAATTACAAAGAAAAAAAAATTGTGTTTAGTACCAAAACAATGTAAAATTTTTTTTTGTTGTTGTTGTATATTTAATGTATTTTTAGATATAAAGGGGAAGTGGGGGAGGGGGATAAAACACGGTGAACACCCTCTTAAGGTACTGCATTTTGCAGTGATCCTTTATTAAGCGAAAAATGAAGGGATATTAATTTGTGTGTGCTTTACGAGGGGGAATGTAACAGGGCAAAAAATAGAAATGGACAAATGTTATTCAACCTGTGCCAATGGGAGGGAATGGTGGGAGTTTGGTCTTTTAAAAAAGCAACGGAACTCTGTATAAGGAAGCTTTATTAAAAGAGAAAGAGAGTTACTTAAGAGAGCGAGTGAGTGACGTAGCCCCAGGTAAAGAAACAGGAGAGAGATGGAGGTGATTTGAAAGGGTAAAAGAAAAATAATAAAAAAAAAACAAAACAGGTAGAATAGAGATTCCTTTCTGACTTTATTTATATATACACATATATATATTTTTTTCTTATTCTGGTGGTTGGTGCTGCTAGAGGGCGTTGGAGGAGCAAGAACCTCTCATCAACCAGTATCTCCGCTCATTCAATGGGATTCAGCGAATGACCTTTAAAGGTTAATAGCCCTTTCACTCAACGACCTTACGTAAACACACACATATATACATTCAAATGGCGGCTGTATCACTTCCGCTCTAATTGCATGCAAACGTCTTAACTGACCATTTTTCGTAATAGTGATCAACGCACGCAAATTAATTAACTGCTGTTAATTGCTAACTTATTGACGAGGGATGACTGTTAATTGAAGATATTTCCGGTGAGATTGAAAGCTCCCGAGTGTCAAAACTCTGGTTATAGAGTTAACTTGAACTCTTGAGTTTGTTTTGACTAACGAAATAATTAGCCATGTGCAATTTTATTAAATTAATAATGTGATTATTAACACCGGTCATCATTCTGAACAAAAACTATTTTGTTCGTTGCTCAATGATGATTAAGCAAAAGTACATTATCGAAAGGAAATAAATTAAAAGGGCAATTGCTTGTAATTTAAAGGAACCTTTCAATACTGTAATCTACATCTTGTGCGGATTCATCATTCACATTTATGTAAAAAAAAAAAAAAAAGTATCGGTAATGGAAAAGAATAGCTTTTTATGCAGAATTTCTAGAATTATCACATACTGTACAGTATAATTATGGAATATATAGAATTTTTTTTAAAACCATTGAAATTCATCTAAAACAAACATCACTTTTAAGAAATCAGCAGTCATTATTTATTTTTTTAAAGGTTTTTTAAGGTTTATTAGGAAACGAGCATTTTTTTAAAAAAAAATTATGTGTGATTGCACAGATTGGACGAATTTACAGTTTTGCAGAAAGTCATAAAAGTTTGTTTAGCGTTTTATTTATGTAGGGGCAAAATACAAGTAATTAATTTAAAAGTCAAAATAAAATAAAAATTAATACCGGTATATAAAATTATACAACTTTCATGAACCGCATTTTATTAATTTATGGAAAATTTTATTTTTAATGCATTAAGCTTAAATTGTACTCCATATAACAGAAATTATTTTTCTTTTATTAACCCATTTTTTTTTTATATAAATACAATATTTCCCGATATTGAATTTTGTTTTTAATAATTATTTTATTTTTTTTTATCGAGAAATACAATAATTGTTTATTTATTCAAATGTATCGACTAAAATTTAATTGTGCGGCGTATGCAAATTTAGAATATGGGTTTATTGACAAAAAGTAGTGTGTATTATAATAGTAGTGCTTAGTGATGTACAGTATGACATTTATACAAGCGTCGAATAGAGATGGCAACGGCCTGAATTGGTGTGTGTGTGTGGACGGCGTCTTTCCTCTTCACTCGCACCTACATCACCCACCCACCATCATTACCCACTCTCCCCCATTCCTTTTACTTTTGGGTCAGTGTCCTTCTTGTCCCACCTCCCCTATCACAAACCTACCTGCCTACTCATCATAGAGGTTTATATGTTGTTCTCTTTTTTTTTTTTTATATGCACTTTCTATTTTTCTTTCACTCTCTCCTACCGTTGTTTTTTTTTTTTTTTTTTTTTTCGGTTAAAAAGCGGACGTCAAACGAAACAGGTGACCGACCGAATAAACATTTTAACCGCCAACTTCTGCTATCAATAAAATTCGCTAAAATTAGAAAATTCCAATCGATCCCGCAAAATTTCAATAGTCAATTCCTAACAATAATCATGGTTAACACAATTTTTTTTTATTATTATTTATTAATAAATGGAGTGAGTGAGTGCACGATGCACAGGTGTGAACTACATAATATACGCCTCATCTTCAAAACTACCAGACAATGCCATGACGTCATCAACCCAAATATCTGTCTTATTATTTTCCTCGACAATTTTTAGTATTTAGCACACCTGAACAAATGTGCGGCGAAGATGAGGATGGTATTTCCTTCGAGGGAAAAAAAATTGGCACGTCTCTTCTTCGAACCGACGTCCGGTTTCATATCTCACCGTTTCCGCTAATTATTATTTATTTTTTTAAAAAAATTAAAACATGTGATTTGATATATTACATACTTAAATTTTAGTTGATTTTTAAATCAAATCAAATACTGTATAATTATACCGGTATTATATATACGGTATTTAAGAAAAAAGATTATTAATCTAGGGATGTAATTTTGAAGGGCATTGGCACGTAGAGACGAACGTTAGGAGGTGCTATTTAGGGAAGAAGAGAGAGATAGATAAGAATTAGGCAGTGAAGATGGTAAGAAGAGACGATGGAAGAGGATTTTGAACTCTGTATGTGGAAAAAGATTGAACTTGAAAAGTTACAGGAAAGGGAAATGACAAGGAAAGAGTTTATTCCCCTTTTTCTCTCCTTCTGCTCCTTAATTTCAGGCGCCTTAACCTTCCCCTCCCCCTCTATAACTATCATCTCCTCCTACTCCTCTGTTGGGATGCCCGACGTGAGCGAGTGTACGTTTACCTGCGAACGGAGAAATAGAAGGAGAAGAAAGAGGTGAATTATTCAATTGCGGAATACCTTTTGCAATTTTCGGAGCCGTTTTAATTAGACTTTTAATTGTCTTCCTGTCTTGTATTATTCTTCATAGACTCATGCTCGCTATTACCAATAACTATTTCTTTCGCTTGCTTCATTTTCAACCTGACACATTGCGTTTTGTTTTTAATTGGACGTAATATTTTTTTGGCAATTTAACTTTTAGATGTGATTTTGAATAATTTCGATGACGTGAAGACGCAAATAATATCAGTTTTACTTTTACAACATGGTGTTGGGGGGGAAAATACGGTACACTGTACATATTAATATTTAATTTGAAGTTATTGATAGGGAGGTTGAGAAAAATGGGATGTTGAGTTTAAATTAAACTGTCTGTGGACACAAAGTTTTTGACCGTGACGATTTCTCTAATTTTTTTACTGGAGCATTACAATTACAAGAATAAAATAGGTTTTTTTTATATATATATACAGTATATACGAGTATAACAGCTAAGGTGAGGTTGGAGACCTATAAATTTCACATAAAATAATGATTAAATCTAACGAAAATAAAACTTTAAAAATATAAGTTTAATTTTAAATTTCGATGTTATTTTCAAGATTAATTGAAATAACTTTTAAATTACAGTATTTCGTCATAATTATTATACTTTAATAATACCGGTAATAGCAAATTTGGTCTTTTAAATGATATAGTACATGTTGTAGAAACTATTTTAAATTTTTGATTTTTAAACCAATAAATCCATATTATAATAAAGCCACTATATTATTGTTTTAAAATATCCAAAATAACATTCGTACAGCAGTGTTATGCTCAATATTTTAAATTTTGAATATCAATCAATGATCCGAGTACTCTAATAATTGATCCTGAAGATAAAAATAACAATTGATGCACCGTGCATGACACTATAATAGATTTCGTATAGATGCCTTCTTTTAAAAAAATCAATAATAATCTGTGCCAGTATAAAAAAATTATTTTATTTCTCCAAGAAGCAGATTTATTGATAATTAAAATTTTCATTAAAAGTACTGTATTTTTAATTTAATTTTTCATGCATAAATAAACCAGTTAACATCGAAAATCATAGCAATATAAAGTTAGCGAAGTACCTGGAGTCAATAATAATATTATTTCTCTTGAATAAAGTTTTGGGTAAAAGCTATTTTTTTTATTCGCAGTATTTATTTATTTAGTTTTTCAACTTTTTTGTCTGATATTCTAAAGATAGTTCATTTGTGTTAGTTACCGTGATCCTACATTAACGTATACAGTATGTAGTGTTGCGTACTCATTGCGTTTCCATTTGCTTTTTTCTCAGTCGAATGGGGTCAATGTGCTAGCAAGAACTTCACAACTGATCTTGAACTTTTTTTTTTTTTTTAACTATTTTTTCGCACTATTCTTATTATTGTTTTTGTGTGCGGGGAGGAGCGTTTCAACCATATCTCAGCTTAGCTTGTCTTAGTCTTCTAGCACGTTTAAATCGAAAAACATAATGGGAAAACGAGTTAAGGAGAGAGTAAAAGTGAACTACCTTAACCTCTATTTTTTAAGCTCGCGCAGCTACTATCCACCGCCATCATTCTCCACATTTATATAATTCCTTATACTTTTTTTTTTTCTTTATTCTCCTTTAAATTCGACGTTCAAGTTCAAAGAAGTTCAAAGTTATGCTAAGGAAAGCCTTCAAGGAAGCTTCCTTGAATCATGAACTTGGGATTCTAAACAGGCACCCAACCGAAGCCCCACCCACTTTTGATCCACCAAACGTGCAAAATGACGATCGGCCATTTTTATTTCTATTGGATGCCAACGACACTTGTAAAAGTCACTCAACCTCCCTCCCATACCACTTTTACCACCCATTTTTACACAACCCGATTATATGATGATGTTACGGTACGTAACAAAAACACACTTTAAAATAAATAACAAAGATCAACACAACACATACAATATTTCAAAGAATTACCAAATGTTTGGTTTTTATAAAATTTTGCATTTAAAAAATAATTTACGTTACCTTTATATTTTTACATTCATTAATCACCATAATTATAGTTATTTAGCAGTAGCATAACCGCTACTTATGATATTAACTTAATTAAATAGTTTTAAAGTAACATTTTATACTTTTAAAAGTTGATAAAAATAGAAGTAGTGCACTACTAAGTAAGAATAAACCTAATTTGTATTTTTAAAATTTTGTACATTTTTATGTTGCAGTAAGTTAAGAGTCGTTCATTTCTGTTAACGTTAGTTAATTATTGTTGATGCACTATAATTCTAACAAGCTATTTCACGTGCATGCATTTGCTGTACACTCATGCTCGTGTATTAATTTCGTGTTATTGAAGGGGGGTCAAAATGAGTTTGCAAAATTTAATTTTTATATTAAATTTAATTTATATTAAATTTAATTTATATTAAATTTAATTTTTATATTAAATTTAATTTTTATATTAATTTTAATTTTTATATTAAATTTAATTTTTATATTAAATTCAATTTTTATATTAAATTCAATTTTTATATTAAATTATTATTTTATAAATAATAAATTTTATATTAAATTTAACTCATAAGGTTTGTCTTAAAAATTTAAACTAATTTAATATCTTAAAAAGTAATTATCGTATTGAAAATCAATACTTTTTTTAAAAAATCTTATTATAAGACTTCGCTTACATTTGAAATAACCCAAATCACAATTTTCACATTTGCTACTTTAATTTAGATTTTTATATCAACAATTCGTTAGGTTTAACAAGCTGGTAAAGCTATACCATAGCTATTAGCTAATTTAAGGCAGTAATTTTTATAACTTTTTAAAGTTGAAAAAAAAAAATTCTATTTACTTCAAATTTAAGTACAGTAAATAAAATTTATCTCGTCCTGTAGTTGTTATCAATTTGTTGGCTCTAGCACGTCTATCAGATCTTGGCCTTGGGGTGCAATTGTTGCATGAAGTCCGGCACTGACTAACGGATATAGTTATGAAAGGAGGTAATCTTTATTATGGAAATGATTCTTTTTACTGGTGTTAATCACTGAATAAGTTTCATCAGATTCAGTTGTAATAATAAAATTAATAATTAAATCTAGGCACGTATTTACATTAGGATTTTACCTACATTAAAAGCAATCATAAGTTCAGGGTCAGCCCCTACCTTACTCGATTAATCACTCTCTCTCGATCAGCGTAACTGAAAGCAATTCTAAAAAGCAAAATGAAATCCGGGGAGGAAAAGGGAGTGGGTGTTGGGGGAGGGAAATGTTGATTTCATAATCGAAAGTGGCCATGAAAATGCAACCCGTTTCAACCATTCCTGCTACTACTGCCGTTGGTTCGAGGAAGTTCCACCTATTTAAATAATATAAATAAATAGAAAATTTCGAGAGAAAAAAAAATAAATAAAAAACAAACACTTTGCATAAAATTAACGCTTCAGATCAAAGCAATTAAACACGAGTTGCAAAAATGAAAGTTTGTTATGCTGACAAATTGTTTTTTCGACTTCGATACTATCGATTTGAAATAATAAGATGACTGAGAAAAGAAAAAAAAACGCTGATTAATGATGAGCTATTTAATTAAATAAGGCAAACGTAGCAATTTGTAATGACAACAAGGTTAAGGACGGGAAAATTAGTACCAATGAAACGTATGCTCAAACATTTAAACTATAACTACTACTAAACAAGTCGTCATTTATTTTAACAAAAAACAACGATCATTTTTTAAGCACAAATTAAAAATTGAATAAACAAAAAAAAAATTAATGTCTTTCAATAAAATACAGTAATTGCGTTTGCACGTGTACAGTAAGTGGACATAAAGATACTGTACATGTATACAGGATGTGCCACATGTAATCATTTAGGCAAATTAAAAAAAAATTTTAAATATATATTGCACAGTATATGTAGTTGTAATTAAATTACTTTACGAGTACCGTAAGTCAAATATAGTTAATACAGTATTTAGTAGTTATAATAATACAGTATTGAAACTTGATTTAAATTCTAAAAAAAAAAAAAATGATTGGAGAGTTTGAGTTTAGTACATTGCTGTTACCGTATTCCTAATTCCTTTTCTCGGATAATTTAATTAATTATGAGTATACATGGAGGCTAGTATACCGTATACGCTCATACTGCACGGGTAATGATACTTTAAACTTAAAGATTATCATTTTATTTAAATTAATTATTATTAATTACAGTGCTGTACATTTCACGTTTATTGCTGCAAATTGAATATACACAGTAAACACGTAATTGTAATTGAAAAACTCCAAACAATTTATACTTTATGACTTCAAAATTATTACACACGCGTCGTGTGCTGCAGCGGTGCATATTTTAATTTTAAAATAGGCCCTACACTTATTTACATGAAAACTCTCTTTTGTTTTGAGCTTTAAAAAAATAAAGAAGGATGGTTATGTAATGGATGGAGATGTAATGGGAATCGCTAACCATATAAAAAATAATTGATGGATAATTTGAAAAGCTCGAAATCAGGAGAGACTGATTAGTAGATTATTTTATGGAATTTAGTTTTATTTGATAATAAATCCAAAATTGTTTTATAATATTATAACAGTATGTTCTTGCATTATGCTTTACGTTGTAACAGTACTGCATTTAATGTGTCTGATAATCGTATAATTATCCCAGATTTTAATTAATCTTTCATTCAAATCATTGAAATTAATTTAATTCGCGATTTATTTACCATGACAACCTAATATTATAACATTGTGCTGCAATCTGATAAATATTATTTTCGTTCCAACGAAAGATAACCAAGGACAAACAAAATATTAGAACTAGGCAAAAAGAAAAAAAAAAGCAAATCAAATATTTAATAATATTTGACCAATAGTATAATTAAATTTCGAACAAGGTCTTTTCGATTTTTTTTTAGTTATTGTACAATATTCTCAAATTATTAATGCGATTATATTCATTAAAATTAATTGCGAATGGACATGTAATAATTTTCAAAATAATTCGGTATTGACAAAGTTGTTACCGGTAATCGTTTTATAAATTGGGGTTTCACGTACACTGCACGGATAACAACGACCGTCACTTTGTTGTCACAAAGTTGAGTATATAACAAGTTATATTTTAATTAACAATTATTATTAAAATTTATTATTTTTATAATATTTTTACCAGTTATTTTGACTTTTTCGCTAAACGCTATTAATATTTGATGCTTTGAAAGTTTATGATAGTAACTAAAATGTTACAGGCTGAAAATTCAATTTGAACAAATGGTACTCCGTATTTAATTTTAATTAAAAATAAAATTGAAGCAAAATTTCTCACAATAATGACTGTGATAGAAGTCGATTTATGAAAATTTTCTTTAATTTCGAATATTTTTTTTACTTTTACGAGTTTTCAAATTGTAGAACTTCATAAATTTTACTAAACTAAATAATTGGCAAATTAGCATATTTTTTTTCGGGTTTTAACGTCCTCGGGTTACCGGTATCTTAATTTTACGTTTTGACTGTTAATCAACGTTAAAATGAATCTACTATCCAGTTTTTGCGAATCTTATTGTTCTCCGTCGTTCAAGTGTGAATTACTATCACACCACTTGCTTTAGTTTTTCTAAGAAATATTTATTAATAGCTGAAGCGACAACCTAAGGGTGCTCTATAAATAACGCTATTAACCGCATTTAAAAGGTAAAATATTAAGCCGGGGTAATTCCTACATTATTTAATTAAAAATGCCAGTGACGTAATTGAGCTTTTGTCAAAGCAAATATTGAATCGCCATTATAATATCAGCAACGTTTGCGTTTTTAAAAGCCTTTAATTTCCACGTTAGTCCTTACCTTACGTAACGTTAAGTTAGCGAAAGTTTTCGACTCGGATCGAGGTTCACGCGAGTTCAACCGAAAAACCGGAATTTTTTCCGACTCGAAAAATATCAACTGAGACTTAAAAGAGATGTATAATAGAAAGAGAAAGAAAATACATTTTATATTTAAATTTATATGGAAAAGTTAAAAAAAAAAAAAAATTGGTTAATTAAAATAAAAATGTGGTTACACTGTAGACAGCGCTTGAAACGCCAACACCATTTTGAATTTAAGGTCAATGTGCCTCCGCTGCACCCAACTAACCGACCAACCACTTTCTCCTCGTTTATTTATTTATTTTTTTTTTTATTTTTTATTATTATTACACGTATTTTTTTTTTTTTAGAAACTGTTTTTTACCTTTCCGCCTCGAACACGTGTAGCGTAGTTGTATTATATTTATCGTGCAGTTTAACTAGACGTGTATTTCGTACTTGATAGCGTTTTGTATCTGAGCCAAGTAATGGCGATTATGTTCCTAAAGAATTCTCAGAAAACGTTCAGTGAACCTGTTCCTGGTGTCGACTGGAATAGAACGATTCTTGTGTACGTTTTTAATGTTATCTCCTCCCTATCACCCACCCGCTTCCACCCTTAAAAAGTATCCCTTCCCGCAACCATTTTTCTCTCTCTCTCCCTCTCTCAATAGCCTAACGCATGCGCAGTAGAACATGAATATGGCGCGAAGGAAACAGATACGACCCATTAAATGAGGTCATTGAGGTGAATCGGACCTAAGAAAGAGGATGAGCTGCCCTTACCTAACCTAGGAGACAAGCGGCCCAGACAACAAAATACGAAGGGTCACATGTCTGAAAAAAAATAGGTTAACAAACATTTTTCAACGGAATTTTCTTCAAAACAAAGTTTTTGAGCTAAAAGTTAAAAGCTTTAGACCGGTAGACAAGAATCATATTAACGTTTGAGAGGTTTCAATTCAAAGATTTCTTTGACCTTTCCACTCTAGAGATACTGTACTGTAATTTGTTTTCCTAACGTTTTTTTTTTTTTTTAAAAAAAAAGTTTGGTAGAAAATAAAATTTGTCAGCTCATATTTATTTTAATGATTAATTAAGTACCGGTATGAGGATATTGAAAATACCGTATACGGTGAAAGATTTTATATCCTCGATATTCAACTTTTAAAAAAGTAACTACCGGTATGGTTTTTTTTAAAAAAAAAAAAAAAAAAAGGTAGAACAAGTCTAGTCTGAATACGATAATAATAAATTAGTGGCCCACGAAATTTAAATTTTAACTTTATTTCGAGTTTTTTGAAATCGAAATTGTTTACAGATTACAAGATGTACGGTAAACATGAGAAATATATTTTTTAAGCCCACCATCAATTCCCTTACTTCTACCCATAAAAAAAATTTCGATCGCGCACTTCTTTTTAACTTTATTTTATAATTTTTCATTTAAAAAAATTTGCTTTTTTTTATAAAGTTAAATTATGCATAATAAAGCAGCAAACAAATGGTTTACATTCCGAATCAAGTTAAATGCATTCATATAGATTTATTAAAAAACCGACACTGAGTTTGCGAGTCGTGAAAACATAATTTTTCAGTATATTTTTGGAAACAAAAGTCTTCTCAATTATTCAATGATGATTTAGTTGAAAAATATCAATACAGTAAATTAATACCGATATTTAAAACAAGTCTGTTTCCTGATACTGTATTGAGAAGCCTCATCCTGCTCCCGGCATTTTTCACTTCTTCCTGGGTCTCTTTGAGCCTGAATAAATAAATTAATTCATAATTATTTAAACTTTATTTATGAAAATTATTTTTTGAATTAACTTAATTTTTACACTTTTATATTTCGTTGTCACTCACCAAGTTATTTTTCTTTTTTTTTTTAATCCTATTTTGTTTTGCACAAAATTAATTACCGTACTAGTCGCTATCAAAAATTTATAACAAATTCGTAGACTGCACGTGCTAGTTATTTTTAGTTTTGAATTGGTTCTAAGGACTTTTGCTAAATCTTATTTGAAAATACTTAGATTGTGCGACATACTATTGATTACCCTGTATTTTACTGTTATGTAATAGCACTGATTATCCAGATACTGTAAAAATCATCTCATGCATCAATTTAAAGGTCAAGTGCACTTTTAATTAAAATGATTAGCTATAACTCAAATTTTGAAATATTTGTGTCATATTTTTAAGAAAGTATTTTTTTGTTTTCAATTTTATTTGGATGGGTTTCTTGACGAGAAAGAGGGGTGGAAGATGGATAACATCTCTCAATCTTTGAACATTTAGAGGTAGAGTTACTACGACTGGCTCGTTTTTTTTTTCAAATTTTGTTAAATTGAAAACATATTGTCAAAATTCAGTTTCTTCTTCAGACAATTACCCTTGTAAACAACCCGATATCAAACCAATGCTACGGTATTTGCAGAATAATAATTTTTAAAATATTAAGGTTGATTTTTTAATTTCTTCCACTGGATAGTAGGCATACATTATTTTATACAATAATTATGTAGTCAAATTTAGCATAGTAAGATTGCGCAATAATAAATGTATACTCGTTAGACTTTAAGCCGAAAGCACGGAAATAGTATCTTTATAGTGCTGAAAAACTTGCACGATATAATACATGTACATGTATTTAAGATTTGAATGTTAACTTACTGTTTATTAATTTTATACTCTCTTAAGAAAACCTATTTCCTGTACCCTTTATTGTAAAATTAAAACATTTTGCAGAATTATTTTCACACGGCTATAATAATTATTACTACAGAAAAAAGTTTGAAATGCGTTTGAAAATTGAAACAATAATATTGTATCACTGAATACCGGTCGAGCAGTCTTTCGCCGTCTTTCCTCCATTACATCCTCGTGTTTTCCAAGTTTTCTTAGTCTTTATTTTAGTGGGATACAGTAGGCTTAAATATATTTTATTTTTTAAAAGGAAAGGAAAAAGGCCGATGGAATCATTTTTCAAAAGTTAGAATTTTTTTTTTTAAAAAAAAAGTTGTGTGTACTAAAACCTACAACAGCCAAAAAGAATGAAAGTGCCATTCGTTTTAGTTTGATGCATAAATTGCTGGCAAAATGGCAGGGACGGCGATTGTTCAGGTGATCGAAGGACATTTATTCTTTCAACGTTTTTTAAAAAAATTAGTGCCGGTTTATAATTTAAAATCGTTCAGTTTTTAAGAATAATTTGTTTCTGTACTACATTAAAGATGGCAAAAATTATCAGAAAGAAGAAGAAAAAAAAAGAATTGCTTTACTGAGTGATAATAATGAATAAAGGCTAATGTGATTTTCATACTACATGTACTGTACTGTGTTTTATTTCTACTCCTCTCTATTATAAAAAAAATAAATTAAAAAAAAAATTACGTTTCATAATTTTACTAATAACGTGTATTTGTAATTTTTTAGACCATGCCCGAGAGAGGAAGAGGTTACACTAGCCTACGTGTAAAGATGTTAAAAGTTATGGTAAGTTTAAACTTTCTATATTGACTTCTTTGATTTTCGACATGGTTTTCTGTGGCAAAAATAATTATTAATATCACAATGATTCGCTTTGGAGTGATAAGGTTGGGACGTATTCTATCTGGCAATTTTATCATAAAAAATCAAACGCCAACATTAATTCTAAATATAGAGAGATTAATAATATTTATCAATGAATTAATTACCGTATTAATACTGTGTTCGGTCTGCTAAACGTTGGATTTAAAATACAGTAAATGAAAAATATTTTTGTTAAATATTTAATTTGGAAATTCTCCCTAATAGGAAATTTTGGCATTTGCACGTGCTACATTCTGGAATAAATGATACAAATAAGAAATGTTTTTTTTTTTTAAAAAATTTTTAACAAATCACCGTATTCCATTTTGTGTGTGTTGGGGGGGAGGGGGGGGGGGGGTAGAGAGGGAATGCTGACTTTAAACATTCTAATTTGCCTTGGTTATCTTCTGGCGGTGGGTCAACTGATACTTCTAAGAATAATCGAGAAAGCAGTAATTATCACTTTACAGTACAATATTAAGTTTTGTTTCCGGTTACAATAAACTGGTCATTCGTCATTTGAAAATAATTAATCAATTTGATGCGGAAATTTCGCCATGGAAATTCGACAACCTTAATTCGAAATTGCAAACAAAAAAAAAAAATAGCTTGAACTTGCAGTGTATAGTTAGAATCTCGAATCTAAATCCGAAAATGTTCTCTTTCTGCGTTTATTTTTTCTCGCAACTAAAATACGCACGTATTCTGAAAGGGAGAAAAAATTTTTAAATCTAAAAATATTCCTTGAATGGATATTTTAAACCGGAAACGCCATAAATGTTTTATTCTTCCGTTATCGTGCAAAGGAGAAAAAAAAAATGAGAAGCGCTATTTGAGAGATAGAAAAGAGAGATTCGTCTGCCAATGTTTAGTATTTAATGGCGTAATATGCGTTTGTATAATGACGTGTTCGAGTAAAGTTAAAAATGTTGATTAAAGTCGACCTTCAGTTAGTGTTTTGGAGTTTTCAAGTACGCGTTCACTAGCGTATACGGTAAGTGAGTGGTAGAGAAGAGGCTGAAGTGAAGGAGAGCATTGAAAATTTCCTTTTCCGTGGCCTCGACCTCTAGTGAGATTTTTTTTATTTCTCTCTCTCTCCTATCTCTCATTCTCTCCAGTATTATTACAGTACAGTATTATTAAAGCTTGGATCAGTTCATTCGGGGAGTACGTTGCGCGAGCGTGGTAAAAAGTTGGAGGGGTGTCAGTTTTCCCTTTCGCATCGTTTGGATAGGAGAGATGAGAAGAGGAGGAGAAAGTGAAGCAGGGAATGAGCGCAGCAGGCCAGTGGCTTCAGTAGAGCAACCAGTTGCTTCCAACACTTTCGCCGAATCGCAGCGCGTTTTCGGAACTAGAGACTGAGAAGAGAACTGCTAACTATTAGAGAGAGAGAGAGAGCGGCCGAGTTTGATGCGGAACAAAAGTTTTTACTAACTACTCTACGGGTACAACGGTGGTTCATGGTGTGACTTTTGTGATACTCATTCGATATCTGCGATCCATCCGCGCAGGTTCGCACCGATCCATCGTCCCGGCACTTGACCATTCCACCGGGTCATCTGCTTTTTATATTATTAAAAAAAAAAAATTATTGATGCGTTGAAATTTCGAATTCCGTTAAATCTACATCACTCCATGAAACCCAGGTACAGGAAGTGCTGGAGGGAGAGGAGACTTTATTAAACGTTAGCCAACGGTCGCCAAAGTGTCGAGAATGCCAAAAATTTTCCTGGTTCGGAAGATCCGACACCACGCGAAAGATGATGATAAAGACGTCGTTGATAAAGGACGTTATTATCGTCACCGTCACCTTCGTCGTGACGTTCACGTGGGTTCCGACCAGGATTCCCCTTATTCCCCTTCTTCATCATCCGCTTCATCCGCAGCGTCGTCTGTCGGAGACGACTGTTGTTCCGTTGATTCGGACCAACCACTTGCGCTCAGCTTGAAAATCCGTGATGACGGACGAAACGAAAGAAGCTCGCACCATTCTGCTAGGGCTAGTCCTTGCGGAAGAACGGCGGAAGACGAGATAATGATGATGGATATGGACGAGGAATACAGCTCGGAAGATGAAAGGAAGACGGGTAAAATTATTGAGTTTTTTTTTATTTTCCGGTGCCTTCGGGCCCCATCTCTCGAAAAGCTAAACTAACCCGTACCCCAACTCCGTTTTCCTCTTCACCCAACTGGTTGACCTTGGGCTTTTTTATTTATTTATTTTTTTTCGTTTTTGGTTTCGCCATTGATTTCCGCGTGGAGAAGGGTTTGATTTGGGGGGAGAAGGGGTTGAAAAACGAGTTAAAATGGCAGCTCGAATAAATAACGCAACGATAGAGAATGGGGTGGGAGTTACGTTACGTAACAGCGTATAACTGCGCGAAATAGATACCAGAGTTGGAGGCTTAGTTAAAAAAAAAAAATTTAAAACTTGTTTGTTTCAAAATTTGATCTTCGTTGCATCACCCAGTTTTAAATATCAACACTTTGAATATTATAACCCTTTTAACGTGAAAAAATATTGAGTGAAATGCGAAACGAAATGAACGCCATTAACTAACCATGAGATAACCATGATATCGAAAAAGACATTTTTTTTTTTCAATTTGAATCATATAGTTGTCTTAATTTGAATTATTCCATTTAATTTTCAATTGAAGGATTTGATACCATTTTAATAACCTAGTTAAATGATTTAAGTAACATTTACATGGGTAAAGTTCGAAGTTTGATTTGGAATATTTAGTTCCTTCATTAGTAAACTGAAGTAAAACAATGCCGGGATTTGGTCAGTAGTATACTGTAGGATAGGTGACCAAAAATTCAAACATTTTAAAAACAACATATTCACTTAAGCTTAAACGAAAAATTATAACTGCTTACAATATTTTTTTTTGTTGTTGTTTCTTTTGCAAGTTTTACAACCAGGCTATAAAGGAAAGCCATATTGAGCAATGCATAATTTATTGACAAATTACGGTAATGAATGCTACCAATATAATGTCGAATTACGTATATTCTGGCATTCTATTATTTATCCAGAATTAAATTTTACACTTTATTATTTTTAAAGTAATTATAATTTTTATAGTTTCATATAATTATAAACTTTTCGCCATTTATTTGTATAACGCCAAATTGAGATTTTATTTTACCGTCACGTGCAATTTTTACGATTTTTAATTGCTTGCGATTTGGCGCCTCGTAAAATATTGTTAAAAAAAAAAAAATTACCAAACTGTATATTAATTAATATCGATTGAATCGCAAACTTTCGTTATTTAATATGAAACTAAAACTTAAACAAGATTTCATAATTATTAAGAAAAAGAACCGGAAGTGTTATAGTTTACGATTCAATGAGTTTGTATTGTGAGATTTTATTAAGACTATCAGTTTGGACCCGGTATTCAAACGATCTAGTTCCCAATTCATGAAATAGCGATCCCATTATGTAGTAAATGCCGAGTATTGGTTTCGTCTGGTCTATATCTATTTTCGACCCAATCAACCTTGAGTGTGGACCCATTTAACATTAATGTGCTTTTGTTTTCCAATGATTGGTCTTTGCTCCTAATATACCCCCATACCCTTCTCCCACCCTCTAAAAAAAGTCCCCCAAGTCTTTTAAACTTCACCCATACTGTACCATTAAAAAGACATAATGGTGTTCTAGATTTAGCATATTGTCCATACGTGCATGGGACAAGTGAACTTGAGAATAATGTAATAGTAAAAGTGCAAGTCTTTGAAAGTGGGTATAATAATGTGTATGGTAATGCTTTTACGACACTTTTCATAACGATGTGTTAAGGCTGAACAAAAGATGGTGATAAGATGGCCTCGGCTCCCGTTAAATGGAGGGCGGAAATAAGGGGAAAAAGAGTAGGGAAAACGGCAGATGAATAGGGCTGTAGAGGTCTCGGAAGAAAACAGGAAAGAAGTAGAAAAGCAAAGTGACCCAAATGCCTGGAGAGAAAAGTTGATTTAGGTCACAGGGCCAATTCACTGCCAAGGACAAGGAGGGTGAAGGAGGAGAGACTTAAGGGAGAGAGGAAAAAAAAAAAAAGATGATGACAATCGTCTGACAAAATTCTGTAAACAAAATCTCCTTTGTAAAAGTATTTGTGCGCATGCGTAAGTTGTAACAAACAAGGCGAAAAAATGCGCTACGTCATTCAACATCAATGTAAATAAAAAATATAAAAAAAAAAAAAAATAAATAATACTGTATAAACGAAATTGAAAATTAAGCAGCACGCATGCGCGGGAGAGTGTAATCTAAAACATGAATTGAAAATAAGTTGAGAGAAAAAGGGTTTAGGTGTAAGGTCAAGGTTGAAAATGATACGCGTGCATTTCCTCTTCCTGTTACTAATCCATCGCTAGGTATGCGTAACATGAGACATGGCGCTATACGCGCGTGCATGTACAGAGTGCTCGTGAGACGAGAATTTTTTTATTCTTTTTTTTTGAAGATTTTTTATTAAAATTTATTTGTTTAAATTTTATGATAAAACCAAAAACAAAACTGTAAAAATCTATTAATTTTTATTTTTCTAAATGCTGTATCGTACAATAAATTTGTCTGCCAAAAACTGGCCGTGCAGAGTTTTAAGGTACTACATGTAACTTAAATGAAATACCCTGTACAGAACTGTATTAGCTTGTCGTGAAACAATATGGGTACCACTGTATTTTTACCACTCAAGGCCAGAGATTGTTAAAGAAGTTCTTTTCAATAAGCATCAATAAAGGCCAAGGACATTTGAGGTCCTTTTAGTTGGGGAAAGTAGGTTAGTGCTAGCACTAGGACCTCGTTTCAACTTCTCCCTGTCTCTTTCAACTTTTCCCTCTAACCTTTCTTAAAAAATGTTATTCATTACTGTACACAAGAAAAAGTGGATATGTTTATTACAGGGTGCTTAAAAAAATGTACATAAACTAAATGAAGGGTAAATTAAAGTCATTTTCTCCCACTCAATTTAACGCAATCGCAATTAGAGTAGGTTTTTTTATTTTTTATTGTTTTTCGATTGTAATTATTATTAGCGTGCTGTTATTAGTTTTTACATGTAATTGCTTATGACATCAGAAGCAATTGCACTTATTCAATTCTCATCGAGCATAGATTTTTTTTTAACAGAAAACTGCAACTAGTTTAATATACAGTATCTTTAAAATAAATTTACGCATGCGCGAATTATATGCAGAATATTTTTTTTTATGGAAGTTATATAATAATTATTATGCTCTTGCAGTAAATCTATGTCATTTAATGTCAACATTTAAATCCGTTTTTTTTTACATTTTTTTCTTTTTTAGCAATTATTATCGTCGGTATGTACGGTACACGCACGTATCATGTTCGATATTTAATTAAAATATTTATATGCGAAATAATAGTAGCGACCATCTTTTTCTACCTTATTATTATTAGGCAAAAAAAAGTTTTTACAATTTTTTTTTTTACCGTGTAAGGTTAAACAAATGATTAATTTTTCAAGGACTAATCTTACTTTTTTTTTTTTTTTTTTGCAACTTTATTGTTTGTATTGATGAGTCACACAATTGTCATCGGACGAAAGTCGTAATTCTTCTCTTATTTTTTTTTTAATTGTTTGATTTATTCTTGAAATGGGGCGTGGTTTGATCTTGAATCCGCTTGCATTCAAACGGTTTTATGTGTATAGTGAGTGAGTTTGCGCAAGATTACAATCACGTGCTCTTGGTGGAAACTGTGTGAGAGGAAAGGGTCACGGTCAAGGATACACATTTTGGCACGAGTTCATCTCCGCCGTGCCGGGAACGCTGTTGTTATGCGAGCTTAAATTAAATTTCCAAAGCAAAAACATGGGTGAAATTAGAAGCAGCGGTTTGAAAAGAATTCTAAAAAAAGATTATGAATAGTTCTACAAATAGAATTAAAAAAAAAATGACTGCGTTTTGACTTTACACAATTATTTTTACTTGTATAAGCGGCACGCGGCGTTGATGGAGAAAATTAAAACTTGCAATAAATTCCAAGTTTAAAAAAAAAAAAAAAAAAACCCAGGATCGGAGAAGATGACGGAATTTATATTTATGGTTTGGTTGTAAAAATTTAGTGTTCAAAGGTTTGAGAATTTTATTGGGAAATAGCGACATAAAAAAGGCCGACTTCCGGTTATTTGCGTTCCAAAGGGTATAAATAAAATTGTTTATCATCGCCGCCATTGCCGTTATAGCGGTGAATTAGAAGCAGGAAGTGTTGGAGCACTGCCAATTATGTATACATGTACATTGAAAAATCCTTGGTAGAGGGCGCTCTCATACGGCCTTGAATAAACCTGACATTGGAAACTTGTATAGCACGCCATCTTAATCTTCCTTTGAAATTTGTATGGCACTTGTATAAAAAAAAAAAATTTTATTAAAAAAAAAAAAATGACGTCATACGCTTATGTTAATTAATTATGTTCGTCCTTGGATAACTTTGATGTTTACATTGGACTAATTATATATCATCTGACGATTAAATCAAAGTCAATGTCGATTACGTCATCTTCCTAATAGAAAGTATACTGTATATTATACAGTATTAGTGAAATATATATTTTTTTGTACGATAAAGAAAGGGTTAAGAGGGCGTGGCCATTGTTTTCTTTCTCCTTCAAAATTAATATTTGTTTCACTATTTGGTGGTGAAAGTAAATCCGCAGGTGGTGGTAGTAGTTACGATCTAAGGTTAACTGTAAAAATGACTTCTGAGAATTCAAATCAAAGGTGTTTATGACGTCATAACTAAAACTCTTTTTTTTTTTTTTTCTTTATCCGTGGGCTCCGTTGTCACGATAATACGTTACGCAATTAATTTTATGCAGTAGTTAGTTTGGCGCCAATCCCACTTTCTATTTCAATGCTAGGTGGCGTTGTTGACCACCAACGCCAACAAAAAATAAAGCGCGCATGGCAACACCAATTTATTTGTTATTAATATAATATTTTCGTTTCACTTTTATTTTCACCTTGACATTGATTGCAATAAAATTGTACGCATGCGCATCCTTTACCAAAAAAAATAATGTACAGGGTGCTCATATTGTACTATCTTGGAAATACCGCTGCAATAATTAGAACCATTATTTTCTTAATTTAATTATTTATATTACACCGCAATTAAAAATTGTTTTTAATTGCACCGATAGATGGCGTTAAATATAGCAATGTTCTACTCATCAACTGAAGTTAATAATTATTATTATGAAAATTAAGATTTTTAAAATAATAATAATAATAAAAAAAAAAAAATGGTAATAACTACGCATCGTTTGTATAAATTGGAAATGATCCCAAGGTCTCGTCTTCCTCCTACTTTACACTTGAAAACTTTCCTACCCCCTCCCCTTTATTTTTATTTCCTCCCCCCCCCCCCCCCCCCCCCATCCCCCTTGAACAACCCTTAACAACCTCATTCACATTGCATTGCTTTTTTTTTTTTCTCAATTCAATTTTTAACCTTCAACAACTTTCGATTTTCCTTGTTTTAATTTTTTTTTTTATTATTAAAACTACAATATTATAACTTAATTATTTTCCCAACCACCCATTATAATAAAACAAGTTAATTGAAACTTCTTTAATTAAGTGTTTAAAAAACCGGTGTTTTAATTACCGGTATAAATAAAGTTTTTATTTATTTACTTAATTTTTGTGACAATTGTCATTTTCTAGAGTCACCCAATTATCCGTTGTGTTCGGCTAGAGAACGGCAATATCATAGCAATAGCGTTGAGCCCATTCACTTCCGTCCTTTTTCTCCTCGTTATGCGCAGCGCACTTCGTACGCGCAACCACCGGAAGCCCATCAGCGTCGCGACTTTCGTCAATCTGTAATCCAACAGGCTCTTCCTAGCTCCATGTTTACCGAAGCTATCCCTCGGCACGCCAATGCTCCTATGAACCTATCTTCGAGCAAACGCCAACAACGTGACGTGTATCCTACTTCACCCACCCCCGCCGCTACTTTTAGGCCCTACGAAGACACTCGCCTCCCGGCTGGACACGGGAGGCAATCGTATGCTGAGCATCCAAGTACACCATCGAGCTATGAAAACCACAATGAGAATCGAGGAGGCTACTTTTTCAACGCCGCCTCGCCTCCTACTCTTCATCCTCCACCTCCAATGACCATATTTCAGCGTAACGTACACAACGACGAATATATGCATCAACTACCGCTGAACGGAACTGCGTTCTGTCGAGGGAGAGGAATGACAAAAGATGATATCAGCGTTTCATCGAGTGACGATTTATCGCCCCTGTCACCTGTCGGTCACGATGAACATAAATCCAATGTTCCTAACACCCCTTCTCCTGCTGGAGCGCCTTTCGGATTGAGAATATCAATGTTACAGCAGCAGGTACACATGGTACTTATGCGTCACTCTGGCTTTCTAAGCTGGATTCATTAATCTAATTGTACGTTTTGTTTTAATTAGCTGGGTTTACCTGATAATTCGCCAATCGAATTCGTCAATGGTGGTCACGGCATTAAGAATCCTTTGGTCAATCACAACGAACGAATGGATGTGACGATTGACAATTTAGGCTGTGAAGACGTTGCGTCGACGTCGCGTGAATCAACTTCCTCCGCGGCGTCTTCCACGTCTACCACGTCTTCCCATCACTCGAATTCGGATGCCGGCGGGAATGGCAATCGATTGGTGTGCAACATGTGCTCCAAGGTTTTCAGTTTACCACGTCTGCTCAATCGGCACCAGAAATGTCACAGTGACATCAAGCGTTACCTATGCACTTTTTGCGGGAAAGGCTTCAATGACACTTTCGATCTCAAAAGACACACTAGGACGCATACAGGTGAGAATTAACACAGTATCAGGTGTCACTTTTTTCGGTGCTAATGGGCGTTTGGATCTTCTTTTTTAGTTTTTGCAAATTTTATTTACTTTTTGAAAATATCGATTTCTATAGATTTCTTCTTCTTTATCACAAATAAATAAAGGAGCAAGAATTTAAGAGTTTTTATTTGTTTTTCAAATTAGGTGTTCGTCCGTACAAGTGTCATCACTGTGAAAAGTCATTCACGCAGAGATGTTCGCTAGAATCTCACACGCTGAAAGTACATGGCATTCAACACAAATACGCTTATAAAGAGCGTCGTACTAAAGTGTATGTATGTGAAGAGTGTGGACACACGACAAATGAACCGGAAGAGCATTACGTTCATCTCAAAAAAAATCATCCTTGTAGTCCAGCTTTACTCAAATTCTACGATAAGCGGCATTTCAAATTTAATGGTGGTAACAGCGGTGGTGGCGGCTCTAATTAGTAGTAGTGATCACAATATGTTGCGAGTCAAATCAAGACAAAAAAAAAAAAAGTTTGGAGAGGGAGAAAAATAAAAAGGCCGGCCCTTTGTTTATTTGTACAAAAATAAAGCCGCGTCTCCAACGCACAAATTGTAATTATAAGAGTGAATCAGAGGGTGTGGTGTTAAATCATTATTAATACTAATACTAATTTTAAAAAAGTTATCATTTTTTTTTTTCGTTTATAAAGAGTTTTTTTTTTTTTGGTTTGTTTTTAAAGATGAAAGCTGGGCTTTTTTTATAATTATCTAAAAAGCGATGTGGCCGGTCATATCGATTATATGGACGATTCCAATGACGACTTTAATATATATATTTTTTCTTTTCTTTCATTTTTAAAATCATTTTTTCTCTAAAAGAGAATAATAACTTCAAAAAAAAGAGAAACTTTAACAAAAAAAAAAAAAAAAAAACTCTCGATTGCAGAGTCTAATGATTGTGACGACGCTGGTTAATGACGTCACATTGTTAATATCGTCAAATTTTTTTTTGGAATTTTTTTATTCGCATAATTAATGCAAATTCATTCATCACTTAGTCTTCCATTTTTAAATTTATTTTCACTAGTGAGTTGATTTGCAGGAGATGCTATCGTACAAAAAAAAGAGAAAAGGAAATGGGTTTTTGAGGAGCGTTTAATAAGTAGTCGTACAAATAAATAATTCTGCTGGGGCAGTTTATTTGTACGGCTATTTAATAAATTATTCTTAAATTACGGAAAATGAAACTGTGATAAACAAATTATATAATATGGTGCTTACTCTTCCTCCTTAACATTTAAATGACATCATCGCCGATATAGTTCGAATCTGCAGAAAGTGCCATTATTAATTTTAATCATTTAACGCGTGATGATGTCGAAAATTTAATTTTTACAAGGCCTTATTATAATTATGAATCCAGAAAACTATTTTGGAAGACCGTAGATCGATCTTTACCGAGCAAAAAAAAAATGAATTATTTTTTAAGAGATAGAGTCACTGGCGTAACCAAAATGTTTTTGTAGGGGACAATTTGCTTAGATTGTACATTTAACTTGAATGCTTTAGGTTTATCTAAAAACCTATTTTTTTTTGTGTGTGTGGGTATTTTAAATCATTGAAACTTTTGCTTCCCTTACTGGGTGCCCTATCAAAGTAATATTTTATATGATGCAACAAACGTTTACGCATAGTCTTGACTATCAGAAATGGGGAAAATATATTTTATTTTGCGGGATTTTTTTTTTTTGTTTGGTTGACATTTTTTAAAGAATAAGAAGTATGCTTTTTAAATACTCAAAATAGTACTGTATTTTAAAATACTGTATGTTTTGGTACAGTAATAGAAATGCATTTCACCTATAATACGTCCTTTCTTTTTTCTTTTTAAAATTTGGTCGTCAAATACCGTTTGTCCAGAATCAAAGCGTGCGTGCGTATTATAATACAGAAGGTATCATTTTATGCGTGATTTTATGATATTTGTGGATCATTGGCACACCCAGGGGAGGGTTTTTTTTGATTAACTTCCTTCTTTCCGAAATTGCCAAAGAAAAAAGGTGAATTTGTCCATTTTTCTTAAAAATATTTCTTAAACAACCATGGCAATATTCACTACAATAGTATGTCATTTCTTCCATAAAGTGGCTTATTTATTGTCTTAAAATGCTTAATCTGACAAAGCTCAAAATTTTTTAATTCCCCCTCTTTTCTTTTTCTCATCTGAAATCAAACTTTGGATTCGTCACCGGTGGCGATTTAACAAAATCACATAAATGAAACTGGAAAAAAAAAGTTGCAAGTGCCATTTTTTAAAAATTGAATTTTTCGCCTTCTTTAAAGGAATTGTAAGCGCTAAGTCTTAGGTAAATAGCACCAAAAGGGAATGGAACTTATGGAAGTGCTATTCACTTTAGTTTTTTTTTCTTTTTATTGCATCAATCGCTCGCTTAATGACAGAAGATGCCTGTCGAGGTGTCGGATAGACATTTATTTTTTCAAATGTTTTTCAGAACGATTGGTGTATGCTTTATTTTGAAGATGATAAAAGTTGAAATTTTACTTTTGGCACTTTCAGCTTGTTTATTTCCACTGTTAGACTTGCGCGTTATTCAATAGAAATAATTTACCCAGGCACCGCGTCAGATAATAATAATTATTATAATGCTTTTATTTTTTACATTGCAGAAAGCGAATGAATATTAAACAGAACCACCGCTTTTAATCGAAATAAATATTTTTCAATATTTATAAGAAAAAATATACTATTTTTAATATTATCTTTACCGATCTTTCTACAATTAGGGTCAAAGCATACACTATCAATGTCACTCTAGAACAGTAGCGGCTATAATTTTGATGTGTATTTTTTTTTAATTAATTACAATATAATTATGTACATGGGGCAAGGTTTCGTTACCGTTCTAGAGTTAAGCAGAACGACAGTGCATTCGATGTTTAATCATTTAAACTAACTTTTACAATTTTTTTTTTTTTTTTTTTGGTTCATGCTGTACATTTGATTCATCTTTACTAGATTATATATTATATCTCATTGTGTATTTTAGGAGAAGCTGTGTATATTTTGTTGATGCTGTTGTGGGTGGGAGGGAGGGAAGATGGGAAGGGAGGAAGGGTAAGTGGGAGGGTTTTTGCATTCCATTCATTAAATAATCGAATTATTTTATGGTTCAACGTTTTTTTTTTCTCTCTTTTACAATATAATTATTATTGTTGTTAAATACGCCTACGAGTGTGAATGAAATGCAGTGCCTTCGGTCATATTTTTCTACTAAAATGTTACATTTTGGTTTTCGTTTTATTTTTTTTGATGTAAAGATGGCGGCTAAGTTATTTTTATTTTACGGAAAATAAATGTATGTAAATGGTGGAACAATAAGAAAGCGTTGTTAAATCTGTATATTAATTATTTTTGGTGATAATATATCACAATTTATTAATTATTATAAAATATTAATTAGCAATTATTAAAATAAAAATTATTCTTGCAAATTGCGTCGTAGTGTTTTTTTTTTTTTATTAACACGGTGTAGCATAAAAATACTGAGACTACTTCAGTGGAGTAGCGAGAGTAAGTGAGGCCGCCCCCTTCTATCTTCCC
>JAQGAZ010000382.1:0-65637 GCA_034692225.1 Polydesmus complanatus | reverse complement strand
TGATATAGTGCGATCCCGCTTATAGTGCGAATTTTCTTCAGTCCCTTGAATCGCACTATAACCGGTTTTTACTGTATTCGATATTGTAAATTAATTCTCCAAATGAAAAAAAAAAAATCTTGCCCTCTAATTATTTAAAAATTTAATTTTTCATAAATGTCGCCGGTAATTAATAGTGATAATAAAATTTATAATTTTTATTTCTTGTACACGTATTGTAAAAGTTTAATTAAAAATTGAATGTAATTATACATCTCAGATGTTTTTTTTTACAATGTACGTATGACGATTTTTGAATTTGGTCTTGGCATTAAAAATTATTGGTAAGTTTTATACATGCTTATTTTGTAAAAGCAGGAATGCAGTTGATGCGTAATCACAATGTTCGAACAAATTTAATACTGGTTTTCCACCTCTCAACCATTAATTTTATCCTAAGGTGATCTACTTTTAAAAATCTATCAAAAGATTTTGACTTTTATAAAATGCCAATGTACACATAATTTTATCGTTTCGTTACAAGTTTAAGTCGGATCATCAATTACTAGAGTAAACTCTAATCACAGAGTTTTATACTTTGGTATTATCGTTCAAAGTATTTGATTTTGAATGTCGTTAAGATGAGTATAAAATACTAATGTCAGTTTTCCACCGCTAATTCGCTGGATTTGCACGTTACACAAGACTTCATGCAATTTTGAAACGATTGTTTTGAACCGCCTGCAGCTAAGAAAGCCCAAAGTCCTAAACACACTGTCACAGTATAGATGGGCACCAATGTCGCTGCGTACATCTTTTGGCTATTTAAAAGTGTCTATAAAGAATAAAATAATCAATAATTATTCTGAAACTCTTTGAACTTGAATAATATTGCTTACAAGTAATGACACCATCCAATGAGACAATAAAACAATTACTACTTTCCAATATTGTTTACCATCCATGGCGCTGAACACAATAATTCCCCAAAATGTATGCATTAAAATAAATGCCATTGTCGTAAATGCTAATCCAAAAAAAAAAAAATTATTTTTAAATTTTAACTTGTGAAATTTTATATTAAACTCACCTGATGTAATGAAAAATAGTGAAGAATCTCCATTTAAACCAACAGTTCCTGGTCCTAAAGCATCAGCAAGAACATTTATTATTGAAAACGCGCCACTCATTAAACCAAATCCAAGACCCGATACTAAAAAATAAAACATTATAAGTAAAAAACTTAAATACTGTAATGCAACGAATAAATAAATTAAAAAGTACCGTAAGACAGTACGTGAGGGTTGCTAAAAGCCAACGCATCTCTTTCAGTGACTTTTTTTAATCCAATTTCCGCTTTTCTATATTCAAAACATTCGGTAATAAGGTTATTTAAATAAGAGAACAATCTTAATTTGTTACTTTAGCAATTTATAGTTGAATAATCGAAATGATTCCTGGAAGATTACGGAAAATACTAGTCCGAATATTAGTTGTTCTCTCAATGGTATCACGACGAACCACAGTAACGATGATATTAGTAATGCCAATAACCAGCAAAATGCACTGAATTAAAATAAATATAATTAGCATTAAATTGATAATTATGACAACTTTTAAATTAGTTACCTAGCTATCAGCAGAATAATCCTAATAGGATCCTTCGCGATTGTGAATGAAAACATTGCGATTGGCGGCCCAAAAGCAATAAAACCGCAGCCAAAAAATTCCATTACGGTCATTTTCCAATCTTTTTTTTTTTGTTAATTTACGAACAAAATTTATAGCATTTTCTTTTACTTTACCTGAGTAAAATTTAGAAACGACACATTAATTTTGTTAAAATTATTCTACAACAGTAATGACAATGGCGGAAAAGTGCAGAATGCAGACAAAAAGAGAATGATAGTGAAACTTGTTAGTAAACGTAATAATTTACAATACTTATTAATTGTAGTATTAAACTAAGAATTAAATTAAAAATTAGGTTTAAACAACTTTTTAACGTTTTTGATGATATAAATTAACTAAAATTACATACATTTTTATAAATTAAAAGTTATTTTGACGACATTATCTACTTTTTTTTATGCAAATTAATATTACTACGGTAGAATGGATTGAGTCACAAAAGTTTAATAAGGAGTCGGTAGAGTGCGCTACTAGTTTCACGTAAATCTTAAATCTTATCAAATATTGCAAAGCGAATCTCACGAGATTTCAAATGTCATTATTCTCATTTGCGGAGCAGCTGATTGTTGTTGACAAAATTCTTCGTGATTTAACAAAATAGTTCTCAATTATTAAGAAAAGGTAAGCTTTACTCTACATTCTTTTATGATAAAATATAATCATCCTTAAGTCTTTCAAATTAAATTATTCAAAGTTATTACACGTAATGGGTAAAAAAAAAAAAGATTGCTTTTGTCTATGCGAAACTGTCATTCTTTATCAACGGCGTTTGTGAGTCACTATGAAGATACGTGCGTGCAACCGTTAAATTCCTTTTTGTATTAATTAATTTTTATCTTTTATAAAATACTGTAGCTAATATAAGGTTATAAATTTACATGGCTTTTTCAACAAAAAAATTATTCAGGATGTGATTTACATCATTTTTATACGAAATAGATTTTACTGGGCGCCAAAAATCTGGTACAGCTAGTACAAGTGTACTGTACATGCATCCTTGGTACATGTATACAGTAGTTGGAATCATTTTGTAAGAGTTAATTATGGTATTTTAGCTAGTAATGTTATTCATGATTATTATAACCCATGTACAGATGCTGCGCGCTTGATTTTTTTTTTTTTAAATATAAAATTGATCCGGTTATTTTTGGCTATTTTCCAGAGCTATCTTCAAAAAAAAAAAAAAAAATTCTCGTTCATTTTTCACGTGTTACTCGATGTGAATGCGGGTGAAATTCTTTCGAGCGTTAATGCTGATTTTATTTCTTTTTTTGTCTTTTATAAATATTGTGCAAGGTTGATTTCAGTAGTAAATATTGTGAGCAAGGTTTTTCAACTTCGCACACTTTCGCCATAATGCGGGACAGAGCTAAAGTGAGAGAGAGAGTCGTTGATCGAATTGCTTTATTATCTCAGATTAGTCATTCGATTGTCTTCCAAAATGTTATTTTATTATGGTAGCAAATAAAGAAGACATTAAGCTATATGATATTTACTGATGGGGAAAGCAACAAATTTACATTTCATTTCTAAAATTTGAAAAAAGCGACGTTTGAACTTTTCGTTGGATTAAATTACGTACATTTTAAAGTTAAATGTATCATTAAAGTTTCAAGTAAATTTAATTCAATCATATGTTTCAAGTTGTTTGTTGAACTTGCTTAATCATATTTGATTGTTGTTTTTTCTTTTGGGTTTTTATAATTGCATCATAAAAGTTCACAGTCTGTGACATTCAAATATTCGGAAGAATGCGTAAAAAAACAAACCACCGCTCCAGTTATTTGCAAATTGCAATAAATACGATAGAAAATTGTGCCAAAAATTTACATTTGCTGCGTTTTATAATCTTTCGGTATGACTGGCCACTAACAATCGTATTTTTCCTCAAACGGATGATACAATAAAGCATTTTTATATCTGTTTTTTTTCCACTACTTTTCTTTCTTTTTTTTCAATTGATTTTTCTCGTGTTTGGGTGCGGTAAATTGTAATGGCTGAACGCGATGGGACCCACCCAACTATTATTTTCTACTCTGTTTCTGCTTTTTCTACGGTCTTAACATTTTGAGCTTTACGCTGTATAAATTATTGTTTGAATGTGTTTATTAGGTTTGCCAGGTGAGAAGTTGGCAGCAGCCAACACATTCCTTGAACTATTCTATTATTAAATTACACACACATATATATAAATAATTAATTATTTAATAACGTGATTAAGGGATGGTTCCAATAAAATTCAACAGCGTGAAAAATGTGCGCTAATAATAGACAAGGAAATAAGACTGCAATTTTTATATTACATTAAGAAGATGCTTCTAGATACTGCAGTTGAATTCTATTTTTCTAAAATAAAATAATTTATTTACAGTGATCAAAGAAAGTGTTTGGAATTTTGGGCACTCGATACAAGTAATATTTTTTTTAAGTAAATTACCAAATTGTAATAAAAACACTGTTAAACAATTACAGAGATACATGTAACATGCAACACCAAAATATAATTTTAAAAGATATTTGAGCAATTAACTAATTAATGAAAAATAAATGTAAAGTTTCAATGCAAAAATAGTATTTTAGCATAGGGGTTTTAAGATAATTTTAAAATTATTTGTCAAAATTTTTTAATTTATGGCACATCATATTCACATATTATGTAATGGCAGTCATTGTACCATGAAAATTTCCCCAAAATGCTGGCATAAAAGTACACGTAGTCAAAAAGAAAATCAATTACCGTTATGATGTTTAATGCAGTTTAACATTGGTGTGGCATTATTATGGTTTGGAGGATCATGCGCTAAAATTGCATTAGAAATCTACATTTTATTCATGGTACAGTACCATACTACCATGTTTTTGCCATTGGGTGTTCAAATACTCCCACTTTTTTTGATCACTGTATACTAATAAATTATTATGAGTTGTATTAAGTTGTTGTTTCTAAACAGTAATGCTATTAATTAGACTATTTTATTTTAGGTTATTATTAAATTTAATATTAAAAAAATTTATGAAATTATTCAAAAAAAATTTTATTATCTGAGTAAAATATTATTCTACATGCATGATCAAAAGTTAAATGCTCTGATGGTTACTTTTAATATTTTTGGATTAAAATTGTAACAACATTTTAAAACTCGGTTTAATTTATCGTCAATTTAAGACACGTGATTTCAGTAAAATGAGTATAAAAGATTTTATTGTGTAAGTTATATTTTTGGATTAATTATTTACACTTAGTTTGAGGGTTTATATGGCAATGAATTTGTTTATCTAAAAAAAGTGTCTAGTCATATTTTGCGACTTTTATTTATTTATTTTTGCTGCCAAAAAAGAACTGTCAACTCGTAATGCGTCGAGTTTAGTGTATACAGAATTTCGAAATAAACTGCGCTTTGAAATCTCTCGATGTTATTATTTGAAAACATGTACATCAACCGTTGAACAATCATCAGTAGTGAGGTTCTTTTTTTTTTTTTTTTACGAAATTAGGCTAAGACTCTTTAAAAAAAATAGCACGAGCGTAACTTTTTGATGAAATAGCATTGTGGTGACATAACCAAGGGCAGCTTTTGACAATTTTATATCTTCGAGTGAATCGTTTTCCTAGAATATCCGCTCATCGTCTTCCTATTTTCAGATGCTGTACTTGGAATAGAAAGAGAAATCGGTGGGTTGGCTAAAAATGAGGAGGGAATGTTTGGAAAGTTTTCCACTCGATACAGTATACATTATCTTTCGTCGGTTTAAACACTATTTTTCTAAACATTTTACAGACTTTTTTTTTATTGTAGCAAACTAGTTATTTTGAAAAGTGCATCGTTCGCATTCAAAGTTTTATTTAAATGCAAATACTGACATTAATTTTGCTTCTTTTATTTTTAAAGCCCGATAAAATAACAATAAAAGCGTGAGGTTTTTATTTTTGTTTTTCGTATGGGAAATAATATTTTATAAATTTAATACTCTTCAATTTAAAAAAGGAGAACCTAAAGTGTGAAATAATTAACACGCTTAATGGCACGGAGCAGGAAAAACAGCTTCCTTTTATTCGTACGATAAATAAACCTTGTTTGATCTCTCTACGATGCACTCATTTTTCACACTTTTATCTAGTTAAATGTTTTGACACCTATTTTCTCTCTTCGTTTAAATTTGATTATTTAAATTGCTGGTTCTCAAGCTTTTTATTTACTGTACGTCGTACCTATTCTATTTGTATTGTGGCCGGTTTCTCGTTATTTTCAGTATTTTTTTGTGCATAGGTTTACTAAATCATGTGTTGAAAATCTGTGCGTCTACTGATCAGAGTTTGCATTTTATTGCTGGTGAATACATTGATTAATTAAAATTTATTGACAAACAAGTTAATAAAAGTTGTTGAATTTACGCTGCATAAAGTTATGGCGTATGACGGTATGATCTAAATTATTTTTTGTAACAGTTAAACTGCACGGGTGATGTTTTTATATAAATTAATATGCTTTTATCTTCAACAACCATGCAGTACTGTACCGTATTATTTTTTTTAAAGTTATATTAAATTGATTAGTTGTTTCATTACTGTGGAGTGTTACGCATTCCAGACACGATTATATTAACTGATTTGAAAAACTTTTTTCCGATAAATTGCGAATTAAAAATTTAGAATAATAATTTTTTTATTTTTTTTGGGGGAGATTTTTTGCGATCTTTTGTTTTGTGCTTATGGAAACTCTTATTTAGGCGTTGATGTATTATTAATTTGAACGCACGGTGTGAGTCACGGCTCAACAATACTGTAGTTTATTGAACCACGTATAGAACGTGGTTGAAACTGTTGTTGTTTGGTGGAAGAAAAAAAAAATTATGGGGTTTTTATTTTTGCTGAGTTTGACTTGAGGCGAAATTTCAATAAAGACGCTTTTTATTCAAATTCTCGCACCTTTTACTTACTGGGAAAGTGATAGGACGGTGGAGAATTATTATTAAAAGAACGTTGTTGCCGGGTTCATGCAAATTAGGTTAAACATCAGGTTGAACAGATTGAATTCTGGTTCAACAGTCTCTTGTGAAAAAGCATTTTAATTTCACTTCTTTAAACTGTATTTTTGCTCACATATAAGAAAATGAACGCTATGTTTGTTGAAAAATCTAAAATTAGGAATTTTTTATGCACCGAAATTGTAAATGTATTATAAGAGCTTTTAAATTTAGAATAAAAAAAAAAATTGTCAATGTGGATTTATCTCCACGAAATTCCTAAAGAAAGTATTTTTTTTAAGTTTCTTTTATTTTATTTTATTTTTTTTTAAAAAAGTTAATTAAAACTAAAGAAAAATTATTCTTTTTATATGAAGTGGTACGGTATTTGTTGATTTGTTATGACAAATTAATTCAAAAGTAATTAAATTTTATCTGGGGGGAGGGAGGGTTATTTCCACAGTCAGTTATCATTCCAAAATGTACCTGAGATGTATTTGCTAATTTTTTAAAATATAAAAATCAAGATTATTATTATTTAACTCGTGCATGCAATAGTAGATTTATTTTTTAAAATCTTAACACTTCGGATGTTATAAAACGGTATCTTTAATCGATTATTGATTTTAGTTGTGATTTCAAAATTAAGTTACCCCGTAGATAAAAGATGACACGATATGATATTGATAAGCTTTACCTATAAAGTGAATAATAATAATATTCTAAAGCCTCTACCAATGCAGTTAGAGATTTTTATTTGTATGTTAAAATTTCCCAAAAGACGTTTTGCAATTTTTATTTATAAAACCATAATCAATTTTGGCTTTTTGACAAATAATTGCGTCATTTTGTCATGTGATAAGTTCTATCGTAACAGAAGTTGGTAATGTGCACTCTTTATAATTATTTTTTGGCTAATCTTGCGTAGTTAAAAATGAAAGGGATGTTGTGTGTTAACATGTGAGCTAGACTCATCATCTGTTCGTTTTTCCGCTCACCCACACACATCTACAACCGATCGAAGGGTAACGCAGTTTGCATACGCAACATTTTAGCTGGGTAAAAATAACTTTCAAGTTGCTCGGATGGAGTGCTTTTACTGTCACACATTTTCAATTTTGCGGAGATATCTTAGAACTTGCATTGTGCAGAACCATCGCGTCGAATTTTGACAGTTCCTACGAAAAAGCCAGCTCGAAAAATGAATTTTCTTTCATAATTATAAAATGTTTGGACTTATTGATGGTAAAATTACGAATTTTACCTAAGATTAATAATTATTACCAGTACTTTAATTTATAGTTATACTGTATTTAAAAAAAAATTTCTATTTTGACTATCTAAATGACGGAACTAATCTTTGAATTATAATAGCTATCTTTAAAGTGAGAAGTAAATTTAGCCAAATAAATTTTAAATTCTTTTTTGAGTTTAAATTGTTTAGAAATAGAAAAGAAGAATTATTAAAGAGAGGAAAGTTTATTAATATTATACTGATGCTGTGCTCGTATATAAAATTCTATCCTTCGTGTTTACATGCCGTGTTATCTAATCTGGTATTCGACCCTTTCGAACTGCTTCCAGAATTATTATTGATGTAAACCAGAGGGATTAAATTAATGAGTTGCTGCGCGTTTATTTTATGTCGCTTAACTGGGAAAGCTTTGGTAGCGAAATTATATTTTTTATATTTTAACCTGTTAAATTTAAAGTTTATTATTATTGCATTTAAAGTTTTATAATTAATTTTTTGGAATTTTAATAAGTTGAAAATAATAATTAAAAGTAAAAAAAATTGTAAATTTCATAAGCAGCTTGATTTTCCAAGTTTAATATTTTGTTAAATTCATTTCTTTATGTTTTTAATTTAATAATTTAACACTTTTTTTTTTTTTTTTTTAATTTAGCATCACTTGAGCATTTGATGGTTCTTGTGAATTTTGAACCAGGAACTCGGGAATTCATAGTCATGCAACTCAGTTTAATCAGAATTCACGCTTAACTGGAATTAGCAGGTAATAATTCTGATTATAATGAGATAGATTATTAACGGAATTTCAATTTATTTTACAATTGATTTATGTCTTATACATTTTATAATTTTGTGTTATATGGTTTTTAAGATGTTGGCTTACTTTTGAATATTGAAATTTGTTTGAAATAATAAAATAAATTAGGCAAGACGTGCTCCGGAAATGAGAATATATATGTAAATTTATTTGATCTAATTTTAGAATTTGTATTGCACTGTTCTCACAAATGAGCGGATGCAAAATATAATTTTAAATGTAGAGCATTCATCAACTGTTTTAATACAGTAGGCCTACAGTTTATATTCAATTAATATTATATGGTTGTCTTATTTTGAATTTCCTTTCTCTTTCGCCTAATCCTAGAAGGAGGGAAAATAATTGATGGGAATTAACGAAATTAATGAGAACGATAATAGGATTAAGAAAGAAAACAAAAAAATGAAGGTTTGAAGTGTTCGTAAGCTTAAAAAGTTAAAATACGGGATGTAAACAAACGTTCACTAAACTTAATCTCCAAATATGCGAAGGTTGCGAAACTTGGGTTAAATTAGCGATGGCACATGTGTTTGATTTTTGTGTGCATGCGCAGGTTAAATCGTGGAATGCGAATTCGGTCGGTAGAGCTGATAACTTTTTTCTTCTCATGGTTACTGTGTCAGTCACCTTGATTTTGGGGGTTTCAGATGCGCCAGGGTTATTGACATGCCGCCGACAAAAACACCTACATATTTCAAGCGCCCGCGCGTAGGGAAAGAAAAAAAAACTCATAGCATTGTATGTAGTATAACAGGGTTTTTTTAGTTTGTTCACTTTCTCTTCTTTGCTCATTTGCAAAAATAAAAATAAAAAAAATTTGTTTTCGTTTATGTGCTATCATGCGGCCTTTGTCAACCACCTACGAATTTGCCAGACGCCGATGGGCTGCTGTGATGCCAATGATCGAGCTCTCTTTTTCTCTTTTGGCTGGAAGTTGAACCCAGTAACACGTTCACGGGCCGTTGATTCATGACTGGGATTTTCGAATTAATTACCTGCGTTTTTTATATCAATTGTGATAGTCGGTCGCAAAATTAACTGTTGGTGTGTTATGGGAAAAAAGCAAGTTTTTTTTTTATAACAGTACCGGTACCTGCGATTTTTGAATTTTAAAGGTTTAAGCTATCCTAATAGTTTAATACAGGTACAATATTATTATAAATAAGAAAAATTATGAAAAGTTATTTTATGTATTTCTGTTTAATTTTTTTAAGTCAACAAAATTGTTTATTTTTTGTTTTTATTTGTGTTTTCAATAATTTTTTTTTTGGTTTAGAAATGGCTGAAATAAAAATGGAAGAAGGACAAGTTGAAGAAGAAAGTGATGATATTCATCCTCATTGCCGTACTTGCATTAAATTATCTAAATGCAGCGTTCGGAGAAATCCCGGTAATGGTTGCGAGATAATTAACTGTGAAAGCGAATGCGGAGCTCGATTTCACGCTTGTAAATATCGCGAGCATAAATTACTATGTGCGAATGAAAAAGTGCCTTGTATTAACGCCGTTAACGGTTGTCCAATTTGGTTACCGCGCCGTGACACCGGTCGGCATTTAGCTACATGTCCGGCCAGCGTGGTGCATTGCACCATGGAGTGGAACCGATGGCCAGTTTGCTCTCGGGAACGCCAATTGCACATCCCCTTTCATCAACCGAATCCGAATGCCCGCGCGGGACAATTGGACGTGGCGTTGGCATTACGAGATCAACGGATGCTGAACGAGTGGTTACGAGCACCGAGGAAAACTCGAAGAGCTCTGCGAAATAATTTAACTCGCCGTTTTCCTGCCGTTCCATTGCAATTGAGAGCTGGAAGTAACCTCGGCCAAACTATTAATGATATTCACGGAACGTACAGCAGCAGCGAAAATTCTTCAACTTATCCGTCGAGAACGATAACCGACGATGAGGAAGATACTCCTTGGGAGGTTTGTTAAAAACTTTTGCATTATTTAAAGTTTGGCGCTTTTATTTGCAGCTTTTAAATAAATGTCAGTGACGTTTGAGCAATTGTACTACGGTACCAATAATTATCAATGGGACACAATTGAATTTCAAATTAATGATATTTTAGATAGATGATTTTTAATTAATGGTTTTTCAGAAAGGGATTGTTAGATTTGGTTATGTATATTATTAATCAATCATTTTAATGTTATTTCAAACTTATAACTTTTTTTTATGCACATTACTATAATTATGGTACTGTATTTAAAAGAATAGTTCGAGCACGATGGTTCGAGTTAGTTTTTAGGATCTTCTAATTTTAAGTTGCATTCAAACAATAATAATTGAGTAGATTAATTTAATTGGATTTTGTTGCCCCATCCTAACTCAAGTTCTTAGAGATTAGAGGAATACAAAGAGTTCATAAAGGCTAAATTGTAAAATTGTTGATATTGAAACTAATAGGTTAAAAGTATGTATTTAGTATTTGAGTTAAGAAAGATTTCAATAGATTGATGATATAATAATACAGTATTAATTATAGTTTTTTTTTTAAATAAAAAAAAAACTGCGATATTTTTGCTGAAGTATTTTAATTGATTATTTTTTCAGACACGAAAAGCTCCTCCAGGTCTTCAAAGAAGTGTCTGTGGAGAATTATACAAAGCAAGCAAGCAAACCACCGAGAGCTTAACTGCGGCCTTGACCATGATAACTAACGGCAATCAGACCGGTTCAGGGAGTGATAATCCGGAACGAAACGTTCTATCCTGGTTGGATTATGTACAAAATAAAGAAAATAGAAATGTGATAGCTAACGGTTGGTCGAAGGAAATCGTTTTTAACGACAAAACGGTTTTTGAAGAAATGGACGTTGGAGCTCCGAAATGTTCGGACGGAAGTTGCGAAATGGATCAAATTATTAACGGGTCGGATGAGTTAGATTCTTTCGAAGCGCCAGGCGGTTACGATATTCTATTCGTAGATCACACGGTGGTGAGCGAAATTAGCTCGGCCTCGATGACCGATCACGCTAGGAAGCAACCCCTCGCCGCCAATCCTCCTCCTCCTCCTACTTCTCCGCCGTTATTTGTTAATTTAGGTTTGGATTTGACTTTAGAGTCGATTACTCGTTATCAAACCAAACCCAAATCAATGTACACTTTTTTGTGTGCTCAGGAATTTCGACGAGACGAATACAGTTGGCATTACAAAAATATCCACAGCGATATTCACGGTGGATTGAACGGATGGTTGGAACAAAGGTGTCCTTTAGCCCATTACGGATGCATGTTTTCGTTTCGAAGATTTTTTCCTACGTGTTGCGGATCTACGATCGTGCATAATGATATATTGGAAAGCTTCGGCGTTCAACCTCATTCACCCAGTTTCACTTTCCCGCCTTTGTCACCGACAACTGCGAACGAACGAAATCGTCAGAGATCGCCCGCAAAATGGGCCATCGATAGTTGTTCGATGGATGTGATTCCGGAGAATAAAAGCGAGAATGGCGAAAATGAGTTTCGAACATTTGTTCTTTCAGATATGCCTTTCGAAGTACTTCAGCACATGACCAGATATTTAGACAGTTTTAGTCTATGCAACTTGTCGATGACTTCCAGATTATTCAGAGACGTAGTTTGCAGCTTATTGGAAGAACGAGGAATTGTGGTACAACAATGGGAGCCAATCAAATGTGGTAAAATTACTACCTGGAGAATCGCATACAAGGTGAGAACAATAATTTTTAGTTAACTTTATAGTAACTCTATTAATAGTTAAGACTATAATAGCTTACAGGTATATTCCATTTAATTAAATTAATTTTATTGCCCCTCAAAAATTGAGACAAAAAAATCTATAATTGCAATTTGTTGGCAATATCTTCGGCCCTTGAAATAATTTATGTTAATGACAATAATAACGAGAACTTGTAAAGTTTAATTAGTTAAATTTATTTATTTTTTTATTATTATTTTAGCGTTGGTTCTTTAGTACAGCATTTACACCGATTCGTCAGTGGGGTTTTGAAAATAAGGAAAATATGTCCAACCATTTAAAAACCTGCATATATTTTCAACGATGTTTTAAAACGGATCCATATTTTTATCCCGTTGGTATCAATCCTAATCCTGTGATCTACGAAAAGTTAAAAGCTGGTGTGGAGAAGGCACTTCAAAATACTGATGCAATTGGTATTGACAATTCAACTAAACTTTAACAGATTTTTACTTTTATTTTTCACACAAATTGGTACGCTCTTAAAAATGCATGATAAATTGATAATGAGAATTTTTGGTGAACGGTTGGTATAAAATAGTCAAAGATTTGATAATTATTGTAAAACGAGATTAAAAGATTTTTGACCAAATTCCGCATTCATAAACTGCATATTATATACCTTTTTTAAATTTGAATTACATGTAGTAGCGTTTACAATTTGGGTTAGATTTTTATTTTATTCAAGTGAGCGTAGTATTTTCTGATGGAGATTTGGCTAAATTTTTAAACTTTTCTGGCTTCAGAAAATAGTTTTAAAGGTTAAAAATCATTAATTCAAACTAAGTTTCTTACGATTTTGATGTAGTCCAACACTTGCAAGTAATCCGGCAATAGCTTTCCCCTGCAATGATCGGATTTTAATACAGTACTGTGATAATTATAGAGCTTGCTGATAGTTATTATTTTCAGTTTTAAAATACTTTTTCAAATGTACCCAACCTTAATAAGAACTGCTTTAAAAAAGCAGAGCATAATTAAATTTTCTATTAAAGAGTTAATTTTTAAATATCATCTTGCAATTAATTGATTTACTAGTCAAGTATCATTTCAAATTCATTTATTAAAATGATTTAACAAATTTGTAATTCTTAGTAAATTGTCTATAATACTCCGTGGATGTAGATGTAATTATAAATGCAGGTGTTCCAGCATAAACGATGTAGCTGTAAATTAATAATTCCAGTGTTTATACAAAATATTGAAATTCAATTCTACTTCAATCAAATTTACCTTGGGTGCTTTAAGATATCTTTTAATTTCTTTCTCGAATCCACTTCATACATCGTCTCCACCTCCTTGTCTTCGAAGAACAACTTTAATGATAAAATTAGTACGAGTTAATTATTATTTTATTAATTTAAAATTCACTTTTAAATGTTTCGGAATGTAATTTTTATCTAAATCCCACGCTGGCCTCTCCACTTCTGAAAATTCGTCAAACATGTTTTCCAGATGTATATCCAAACTATCGTGACAAAAGTTCAATTATTTTAATAAGCTGCCTAACTTTTGCATTCTTTCTTTAAAAAAATGTTATTACCTATCTTCTTCGTTAAACTCTTGAATAAAATCGGTTTGTCCAAATTCTGGATAAAGAAACAAGACTGGCCAAATTAATTGACCATTTACATCTAAATGAACTTTGCCACTGACAGCCGCGGGATGGCAAGGTTCAAGATTACTCAATGATATCTCCTTATCCAAATGTATTCCTCTATTCTACATTAATAAAACATTTGTACAGGCAATTATAAACCTAAAGGAATTCTAACTTTTATTTCTTGAAGTAACAACCGTTCTTCTTTCTCTAATTTGCTTTCTTTACTACGCATTTTTCGTTGATCTCTTTCCATTGTTTTCTACAAAAAGGTTATTTTGTTTTAATTAAGACAAAGTGTTAAAATTAGCAGATTTATTTCTACCTTTTGACGTTGAAGTGAAGATTTGATTTTAGATAAATCTTCATTTTTTTCCTCAATCTGGCAGACAGAAATTATTTTTAAAGATAATTTATTTAAATTTTTCCTTCATGATTTTACCTTTAATCCTTTTTCACACCAAACCAAACCTTCGTCAAAACTTTTTATTTCTTCGCAACATTTCGCAGCTATTTACAATATAAAAAATAAATTTAAGTTTTAAAAAATTCAATCGCTCTGAGTAAATCTGCTACCTCTCACAATTGCTTTCATATAATCACTTTTAAATTTTACAGCTTCTTTACAATCTGTAATGGAAGACCTAAAATTACCTGCAAATTTACAATTATTAATTATTACAATAATTCTGATTACAATATACGATACTAACCGAGAAAATAATGTGAAGCTGCTCTATTTGCATAAAGTTGCGCATTTAATTCAACATCTTCACATTTCTGCTTAATTCCTTCCGTGTAAGAAATAATTGCCCACCGATATTTCTTCAGTTTAAAATTATAATTTCCATCATCTTTATAATTGCTGGCAAGTTCTATCAACGCAACAATTATAATCCTTATTATTAATAGGTGTTTATCAAATACTGAAAGTAGGCCTACCATTGGGGGTGTTTTCGTCAGGATCATACTTTAGCTGCCTCATTGCTTCAACTAAAGGCGGCAACTCTTCTCCTTCTTTAATTTCCTCGGTTCTAAACGCTGGGTGCATTTGCATCTCCTACAAACAAAATCATAATAATTATCAATCACCTGTTATAGGTTAAAAAAAAAACGCTGAAACCAATTGATTGAAAAGCATAGAACAGCCTTTGCGAAAGCGAGCATTATAATGCATTAACTTGAATTTTGGTAACAAAGAATCTCAAAGATAAATTATCATATTCAACCTGTTCCCAATTATCTTCTGAAAATCCATCTTTATATTCAGTTTTCGGACGAGACGCGATGAAATCTTCTATATTTTTATCAAGTTTTTCAACGAGTTCCTTCCTTTCAGCATCATTAAGAACAGTATTACCCTTGGCATCCTCCATGTATAATTATCTGTAGGCTACTAACAATGAAATTAACTTTTAAATAATAATAAAACTTGACAAAATATACTTACGTTAAATTACGATAAAGAAACAAGAATTTATTCACAAAATGATGGCGCAGCACGCACTCTTTACCGCACGTCTGCTAAAACATGTGTTGCAATATTAATAAGATGATTGCGAAAGCGACATATTACTGTTTTACTGATATGCCACTCTTGCATTCAACTCGTCATATAAACCGCCATCTACCGTTAAAACCTTCGACCAGGTTAATATTACCGATCAAATCCTTTCAAAAATGGCGGGCGATGACGTTTTTATTGTCAATTTGCTACAATGGCTAAGTGGGCGTTTTTTTTCTCAGTAAATTCAGAGGTCAGCCTCCAGGTCATCATAAGAAATCAGTCGGAAAAGTCCGTCCATTGGGCTCTGGCAGCTTCGTAAATCCTTTCGGATAAAGAAATAAAAAGTGTTGAGTTGGAGGCCAAAATGGGATGAAAGTTGACGTCATGTTGTCTACGAACTGTAATTATTTTCGGCGAAACTATTTACCTAGTGCCAGATCGGCGAGTGCACCAGTGCTTCTAATTTTTGCAATAATTTATTAAGCCTACACCTGTTGGCGCCGTTCAGTTCGAGGGAAACCGTTTTAGAATGACAGATGCTAGAACAATTATACAGTAGCGGTGTGTGTTAAATTTGTTGAGACAACTGTCGATATTCTAATGCCAATAGTCCTTGATTGAACCGATGTAATATAAACTCAAACGCGACTCGAAAATGAGACACTTGTTTCAATCCACCAAATTCATTATGCGGCTGTTGTCCGCACTGTTTTATGCTGCTGCATCATTTATGCTTGTAGTAGTTAATAAATCAGTACTCACAACTTATGGGTAAGTCAGAATTTCAATTATTTTTTAAAGTACAATTTTTACTGGTTTTTAATGGCTATTTACCAGTGCGCAGTATTTATTTTTGCTGCAATTATTGATCGGTATTAAAAGGTGTCTAGCAAGTTGGAATGACGACGCACTACAAATAAACTTTAAAAAATTATTAATAAATTCTTATTCATTTATTAAATTGTTTTTTTAAAAAAGAAAAATGTATAACATAAATTAATATAGCTTTCTATTAAACTTCTTGAGACGATTTGTTTGTGAAATTGTGATAAAAGTAAAAATAAAATTTTCTACTGTTACAGTACCTTGACAGTTATACTTATAGGCTACCGATACTACTAGGCCCTACTGTATTAGTAAAATAAAAATAAAAACTTGTTTTAAATTTTTTAATTTATTAATATTTATTTAAGTTAATTGTTTTTTTTTTATTATTATAGATTTCCATCAGCGCAGTTTTTGGGAATTGGACAGGTAAGAATTATTATTATTTTCTCTCAATCCAATACACAGTACTACCAGTAGTACATGTATTAGCTTACAGTATATTATTAATAATATGTCATATTATGCAGCATTATTAATGTTTGCGTTTTATTTTTTAAAAGTATTGATACTAAGTCGAGTTTAAAAATTGGCAGTTTAAGCAATAAATTATACGTTTTAAGATCTATTTTATAAACAAAATAATGGAAAACTACAGTATTTTGGTTAGTAAGCAAAATGTTTTAAGAATATTCAATTTTATCAAACTGATTTGCGCAATATTATTTGGAGGAAAGTCAACTTAAATTATTTATTTTACCGGTATTAGAAATAATTATTTGCGATATGTATCAATGGATTCAGTTCATAATTAAAATACTAGATGGTTTATTATAATATTATCCTTGAATAAAATTATTACTAACCATTTTTTTTTTTTTTGGATCCATCATTCGTAATTTCATCTACAAAAAAATAAACAGAAGAGAAAGTTGACAAGGGCGAATGAGCGAAATTGAAATTTTAACGTTAACTTAATTTCAAGAAAAAACTTTAGTATTAGCTCATAGCGCACTACGGTAGGAAAAGAAATGCGTAATAGCCCAGATAAAAATAATCTTGCGTCAAAAACTTTTAATTTTTATTCAAGCCGTTTTTTGGAAAAAAATAAAAAAATAACAGGACAAAAGATAAAATAACAGGCGGGGAATGATTTTTTTAAAATACAGTAATCAGTAATAATGTGAAATTTTTAATACAGTAAAAACAAAATTAAATTAAGGAAAAGTTTATCGTTAATTCACTTTTATTGTGAGTTTGGTTTTAAATAATTGAAAAATACAACTCATAATAATATTACAAGTATAGTATAATAATGTACACTGTCAGTACTGTAATTGTTTTTATCAAAGGCTCGAATTTTTAGCTGAAAAAGAGATTGCGTGATTAAAATTCTTGAAATTTCTTCTAAAAGTTTTATTGAAGATTAAAATACAATAAATGACAATAACATTAATATTGATATGTCTCAAAAAAATTTTGTTTTTCATAAATTTATAATGATTTAGAAAATTGAATAAGGGTTGATATATTTTTTTTAACATATACCGTACGTAGTATATTATTACCTATAAGCTTATTGATAATAATATTAAAATTTGTAAGTACATGTAGTATACTGTATTGTTTATTTTTAAGTGGTTACGATAAGTTTGAGTAAGGTCTAGTCAATTTCTCTATATCTCAATTTTTTTTAAAATAAAATATGTCATTTTATAAGACCAATAAAGCCATAGTAACCATATACTGTATTCTTTTATTTATTTATTTTTTTACTATTCCGGAATTGAGAAAATAACAATTTCAAAGGTCAATAAAATTTGGTTCAGTATTCAATACTTTTTATTTTGGTTTATGAAATTACGTGTGAGAATTTATGTGGAGTTGTTGAGTCAAAGTTGTAAACTCATCCCTGTAACAGTTACAAGAGGCAGTTGAAAAGCATAACATCTGGTACCAAAATAAATACAGTATCAATACAGTCGCTTCTGTATTGTATTCATTTCAGGATCTATTATAATTTATAAGCAATGAAAAAATTGCTAACATTGTAGCCTACATGTAGAACTACAGTAATATAATTTTTGGAATTTTATTTTAATCAAATGTCGAATACAAAATTGTTTTTATTTTATGTTTTGCTGAATATACACGGCTATCATAATTATGAAGATATAAAGCGATTACTTCCGCGCAATAATTATTACACCTGGGTGCATAATGTTAGTTTAAAAACTTTCGTTTTGAGGAAGTAAGCACACTGCAGGTGACAGGCACAATATTATCATAAAAATGACCTCTTTTGATAATATCTGTTAAATTTATTTAATTTCATTTAATTTCATTTGACGCCTTGTTGATTAGGCAAAGTTACACATATATATCAACCACATTACAAAAATATCAATACAAAAATATATATATACATGACAATACAGACATCAAATTTACGTTATAGAGATAATTGACTCGAGAGAAAACAAAATAGTTTAGCAAAAACAAAAGAGTAGCAGCATCTTGGTAGCAGTAGCCTACGCTTTTAACCTTCACTGACTGGTGCTGGTCAATACTAATAGAATTTTTGTAGTACACTGTAGGCATGTATTATGTACCGGTACAAGAAAGTTAATAAAAAAGGGAAGTAAAATCAAGATGGTAAAAGTACCGCAAATAAAAAGGTGTAAAATTATTTTAGATAGTATAGGATTTAGAATTCATATTTTATTAATGGTATGTCGTAATAAAAATTATTACCGGTAGGTAAACTAGTAAATAACTAGAGAATAATTATTTAATAAATTTAAGAAAATTTTATATAAATTAGTTTTAAAAAAACACCGAAAATTGGTTTTATTTCGAATTTATTTATTGCACTTTAAAGTTTTATTAGAGAGATTTAGAAATTGGGAGATTTTACTTGTATAAGTACAATACCATACATGAAATGTTAGAAACTACAAATTGTACCTTATTTCGAAATTTGTTTTAATAATTACAGTATTTAGATACAATACTGTGTGTACATCTTCTTTAAAGCTTATTTTGAAATAAATTGGTAATTTAAAAGTAAATGCCGTTTTAAATTTTAGTAAAAACATTTTGTACAACTCTTGAAAACTGCTAAATTAATTTTTTTTCATTACCGGTAAAGTTATTTTTTTTTAAGGTATAAATTTGTATGATTTAAAATGCTACATTTTTTTTTTACAATTCTTTTAATGATTCTGCTCAAGTAACTATTATATGAAATCAAATTGAAAAAATAATTTATTTTAGATGGTTGCCACAATTTTAGTTTTGTTTTGTGGAAAACAGTTGGGCATTATTGACTATCCATCATTTCACTGGGATGTCGTTGAAAAGGCGAGTAACATCAATTTTTATCGTAACGGTACAGTAATATTAACAAATTGCATAATTTATTTAGATATGGCCTTTACCAGTATTATATCTCGGCAACTTAATTTGTGGTTTAGGGGGTACTAAGCAACTTAGGTAAATAAAAATAAAATTCATTTTTCAATTTACTTACCGGTGAATACAAATTATGTTAAAAGTTTTTTTATTATAGTTTACCGATGTTTACCATACTTAGACGGTTTTCTATACTTATGACGATGATAGCAGAATTTTATATATTAAGGTTGCAGATTTTTAAATTTGCTAAAATCAAATTTAATTACGAACAATTCTTTTTATTTAGAGTGCACAGCAGTTTAGGTATTAAACTGAGTGTGGCAGCTATGATTGGAGGTGCGGTTATAGCAGCAAGGTAAATTGTTGTTAATGCGTTTTTTCAAACTACTGTGCAGTAGTTACTACCACATCATGTCTTTCATAATTATATTTTTTATTTCTAGTGATGATCTATCATTTGATCCTGGGGGATATGCTTACGTTTTGGCTAACGATGTTTTCACCGCTGCATATGGAGTTTACATAAAAAAGAAATTAGATTCTAAAGTATATAATACTTTTTGTTTGAATATTTCATTTATTATAAATTCTAACTTATTTTAATTAGGAGTTGGGAAAATATGGTTTAATGTTTTATAACAGTTTATTTATGATTTTACCAGCTATCGCAATTGCTGTTGCTACGGGAGAATTTCAAAAAGTAAATTTCTTTTTTTTTAACATTTCACTATTTAATCGTATTCTAATCATTTCATAATTATTGTTTTTAGGCGATAACGTATGATAATTGGTTCGATGTATTATTTAATATTCAATTTTTTCTCTCCTGCATCATGGGATTTATTTTAATATATTCAACTATGCTGTGTACAGCATATAATTCCGCTTTGACCACTGCTATTGTTGGATGTTTAAAAGTAAAATTAAATTTAATCTGTTGTTTTTGATTGTAAATTAATAATGAATATGTATCGCAGAATGTATTTATAACTTATGTTGGAATGGTTATTGGAGGAGATTATATTTTTAGTTGGTTAAACTTTATTGGATTAAATATAAGGTAGGAAAGAAATAATTTATCATAATATTAAATAATTTAATTAATAAACTTTTTAATTAATTTTATTTTTTTCGATTTACAGTATTATTGGAAGTATAATTTATAGTGCCATTACATTTACTGATAATAAATCCACTGCGAGTGTTGAGAATCATCTTGGAGAAGTGAAAGTTGCTCAACCAATTAAAGAAACGGCGTCACAAGCGAGCGACATAAATCAGGGAACTGTGTAATATTGATCAAATATTTATTTATATTCAATTTTGATTTGGGAATGGTTTTCAATTTTTACAAAATTTAAAAATTAATTCGAATTGTGATTTTATCGCGTGAAGTGATCATAAGTGCAAAATGATGTTGAAAGCATTGAACTTAATATAAATGTACAGTATTAAAGTTGAGAACTGATCACGATTTCACGTAAGCTGGATAGATGGATTGATGTAATTTGGTAACTGCCGTTTGCACCATTTGTTGCAATTGTTCATCATCGTCACAATGGACATCCTTAAATTAAAGGCATTTAATTAGTAAATGCAATAAAAGTTAATCACAAGAATAATACCAAATTGACTGAATTAACGACTACCGTCTTGCCGTCTATTTTCACCAAGATAACTTCTCCTCTAGTGGGCGTTAGAGATTCGTCACCGAACATATCTTCTAACATATCCGTTAAACAGTCTTTAAAATGCACTCTGTCGGGATTTACGGGAGCAACAAATCCTACGTACAACAGGTTTTAACTTTCAATCAAAATAAATAACCATGATAATTTTTTATTATTACCTTTAGGCTGATTTTCAGATTGCTCGGCTTGCAAAACAACGTTAAGTACAGCGTCTGCAAACATATCGTTGACAGGACTTGCATTCCACTAAGGCATTCAAAAATATATTACAATATAATATCTATATCGCTATATGAAAATTAAGCAATTTACTTCTAATATGACCATTGGAGGCTCGTGAATAACAGTAACAACATGAAATACTTTCATAGCTTTTTTATCATTATGTTCAAAAAAATCTAAATCTCCTGATAATTGACTTAAAATGTAGTGCAGTGTATTTTGCGTCCCAGTAAAGTGGACACTCTGCCTTTGAGTAACAGTACTCATTAACATATCGGTATATTCTGTATCGGGATATTTTAATGAAATAACGAACATAATAATTAAAATACCTTTTCTAAGAGTACATTGGGATTTGACGTATTAAACTCTTAAAGCTATAGTATTTGTAGGTTTAAACTTAAATTTTCAAAATCTTTTCCCAACGTATTCTTTCGAAAAAGCTTGGATGAAAGGATTACTTGATAGATCACTTGGGTCCAGCAAATGATAGTTGAAGTTACGCTTAACCAAAATTCCAGATAGTTGTTGTCCGTCAGTAGGAGGCTTCATAGCCAGAGACCCCATCACTTTGGCCATTTTCTCTCCTCTAAAATAAAGCTCTACGGCCTGAATATTGCGAGGATTATGAACTTCAATTTGCACATCCTTATCGTCTTCATATTCACGCATAATTGCAATTTTCAACCTACTCATTTCATTTTGTTCTCCATGAACAAGCACCTAGTATAATTTTCATTAATTCGAGATAGATGAAAATAATTTCAAATGTCATACCACATGAGGCGGTTTTAAGGCCCGAATAAATTCACTCGTTTGTTGGTAATCCGTGTGAGCCGAAAACGAAATATAGTCGACGGACATTTTTAAAGGCAATTTATGTCCGCTCATTGTTACAATCTCTTCTGGCTCCGATAAAATATGCTAGTAAAAAAGCCCATTTGCAATTGTAATATTCATCCCTTATTTTTACAAAAATATATTTAATCACTTTTGCTAAAGTTCCTTCAACGCAATAACCGGCTATAATAACTCCGTTTTTGGAATCGGTACACCAACCTTCAAAAAGTTCTCTGGAAAGACCGCTTTGCATCATTCCAGGAGTAGCCATTACCACACAAGGCCCTACGTCTTCAAATTGATCCATTCCCTAAATTAAAAACATTGTCTTTTACTGCTGTTTCCAAGATGATAAATAATATTAAATTTATGCTGTTACCTTTAGATTTGAAATATGTTTGAAGACAAACGGATTACTAATTGAAATTTGTCTTCTAATTCGATCGTTCATAGCGTTTATGTACGTTTGATAAACTGACATGCATTTCTTTGCTAATGAAGAAGCGTAATAGATTGGAATATCGTATAATTCCGGGTGATTAGCCCAATATTCGTCTAAAATTAAATGAGGAAAAAAAAATGAAATATTTTGTAAATATTATTTAAACATTTACAATCCCTAAATTTACCTAAAATCAATAATAGTTCCTGAGCTCTCCCTAGAGCAAAGACGGGAATTAAGCAACGACCTCCTCTGTTTACAATATCGTGAACTAATCCTGTAAACCTTGCTTCTCGATCTTCTCTTCTTTCGTGAATATTAGTTCCATAAGTTGACTCCTATATAAATAACAAATTATTAAACTTTCAAATTTCTTAGGTTAATTTAATTAGAAAATACCATTATTAAAACGTCAGGTCTAACAGTTGGTATCTCGGCAGACATCAAATGTCGATCTTCTTGTCTAGAAAAATCTCCAGTGTAAAGAATCTAGTAAAAATTAAATACTGTATAGGCCTCATCTTAATTAAATAATTAAAAATCACGAATGTATATTACCTTCACTCCGGCAATTTCAATCATAAACATAGCTGCACCTAATACGTGACCAGCTACATAGCACCAGAATTTAATTCCGTTCACTTCTTTTTCTTCGTGAAAATTGATCACTTCGATTTTATCCATACTAGCTTCAAGATCTGCTTCAGTATAAAGCATTTGCTCAGTAGCAATATTACTATTTAAAAAAATATACACGGTATGTTTAGGTATGAACGAAAAATTGATTTTCAAAATGTATGTCAATAACACATTTTTACCTGACTTTAATATAATCGGCTAAAAGCAACCTATAAATTGCTTTGGTTGGGTGGGTCATAAAACAACGACCTTTAAATGTTGTTTTTTGTAAGAACCAAGGCAAGGCTCCGGCATGATCAAGATGGAAACTGGAAATTCGTTCAATAAGTTTATAAAATCACAAAGAAACAATACCCTAGTTAAACCTAGGAGGATAGGTTAAACATTTAAACTTACTGACTAACTAACAATAAATCCACTTCATCGGCTTCAATTTGATCAACAAATGGTAGCGAATTCAAACCAGTATGTCCTGGATGTATCCCAATATCTAACTAGTTTTATTTCGTGATTCATAAACTTTTATTAATAAAGAACGTACAAAACAAAAAATTAGAGAAATTTACCATTATAGTTTTCCCTTTAAATTCAAGCATAATACATGATCGTCCAACTTCTTGACCAGCACCTCTGTCATAAAATCAAAATACATAATGGTCAATAATAATGTACGATAATTATTTATTATTATTGCTATAAAAAATAAAAACTTTACAATGGTCTAATAATTAACTGGTCGCTTTCTTCAGCTGGGATTGGAGTCTCGGCTTTCCTTTTCGTCGACATTTTAAATGTTAATTTTAATTAAGCTATCACACTATTACTAATCAATTCATAACTGAAATGTAAACAATTTGTTTCAACAAAATGATTATTTTGAAACTGAACATGTGAATTCAAAACCGGTATGAAAAAATATCGTCTGCCAAATGAAATAAAATGGCGGATCATCGATCGCTTTTGACAGATAAATGCAGTTCGTTTTGCGTACACCACGTTAGTTTATTCTAAACGCAATATTGCAATTATTATAATATATTAATTATTATAATTATTTATACCAGTTATAATGTTAATAATAAAATGTAAATAATTTCAATCGATTTGGCTCCATTTTAATTAAACACGCATGCGCAGTAGAAGCATAAATTTGTTTGCCAGTGTGAGTCAGAATACCATTCGAACGAAAATATGAAGAAGTGTGAAGCTGAACGCCATTAAAACAAATGGATTGATCAAAATAATGTAATGACTGTTATGGATGCTCCCGATGAACTGAGCTTAGAACTACATAAGTGTATATTTCACGGTGATGTACGGAAATTATCAGCACTTTTACGCACTTACAATGTAGCTGAAAAGGACCACCATGGTAAAGTAGCTTTGTCTTCAATTGCTTTTCTTTTATGTCCCAACTTCATTTTCGTTCATATAATCCAGTAATTTTGTCATTGTTGTGCTTTGTTTTAAAAATAATATGTATTGGAGGGATTTTATTTTGGCAAGAAAATGAATATAACTTTGTAGCTCCTAACTTATTGGAATGAGTTGCTGAAGGTTTTTCTGCACTTTTTTGCGATATGAGCTTAATATATAATTCTTTCATTCATTCATTACTAATTGTAACCTTAGACTTGAGTATATAACTTATTGATTTGGGTAATTCAAAGCATTTACAAAAGTAATGATCTAAATTGACTGAAATAAGTAAAATTCAAAGTTCTGGTCTTGTAACTCATTTCGTGACGTTTGCTCGTAATTTACGTCACATAATAAGTATGAAATTGCAGTGTACCAAATAATTTTTATGAGAAATCAGGATAAAATTTATTATGGGTTTTTTTTTCCTTATTTAAATTGTACGTAATATAATTTTCTTTTGACTTATCGCTTGAGTAATAATGTTTTTGGGCTGTGACATTACAATATAGGTTGACTGTGCTATTACACGTATACTGTACAGTGTATTATTCCTACTGACACGCATTGATAAGTTGATAAAAGTTTCGATTTTTTTAAAGATAAATTGATAATCATTTTAAATTTTAAACGTATTTATTTGTTTAACTTGGGTGAAGTTGTAGCTATCAAATGCCACAATCTAAACTCAGTTGTTTTTTTTAAATGTTATTACAGTATTTATTTTTGAAATACTGTATTTAACTTTTCTATAAGATCAAATTTATTAGCAAAAAATATCACGCAAGTCTTAAAAAAAAAATAATTTTGCAAAATAATAATTATAATTATGCATTATTTTCTTTTTTAATTTTAGGAAATTCTCCTCTTCACCTAGCTATTATGCTAGGGCATAAAGGTAAATTACTATAGAATTGTAATTACTGTGCTGGATTTGATTTTAATCAATATTTGATTCTCATTATTTGTATAGAATGTATTCAACTGCTTCTAGCACATGGAGCACCAGTGAAAGTCAAAAACTCTCAAGGATGGAGTCCTTTAGCAGAAGCAATAAGCTATGGAGACAGGCAGACTAGTAATAGCATATTATTTTTTTCAACTTGTAATTACACTGTATTGATTTTAAACGCTTATTTTTAGTATCTTCGCTGTTAAGAAAATTAAAGCAGCAATCCCGAGAAATGATGGAAGAAAGACGTCCAGATTTAATTTCTACCTTATCGAGTATGGGAGATTTTTATATGGAACTCAAATGGGATTTTCAAAGCTGGAGTTAGTGGAAATAAATTGTAATTTTTTGAATAATTTAACAATAATATTTTTTGTATGCGTTTTCCAGTTCCACTAGTTTCTAGAATTTTGCCTTCGGATATTTGTCGAATGCATAAAAGGGGGTCGTCAATTAGGTAGGCTGAAACTTTTATATTGATGATTTAATAATCAAAATCAAACGTTTATAGGGTAGATACAACTTTAGTGGACTTTAACGATATGAAATGGGAGAGGGGCGATATTAGTTTCATATTCAACGGGGAAGCAAAGCCTTTCGAGTCTCTATTTGTTCTAGATAATAAATTGAAAGTTTATCAAAAAGTTCGCTACGAGGTATAATATATAGGCTATATATACATTTTTATTTACAAATTAATAAATTAGTTTTGATTAATTCCGGACTTGTGCTAAATATATATCTTTTTTTTTTTAGGAAACTGAAGCTGAAATTGAAGATGAGATTGATATGTTGATGAGTAGTGATATAGTGGTTACTCATATGTCAACGAAATCTATTACTTTCTGTAGGGCGCAGACTGGTTGGCTTTTCAGGGAAGATAAAACAGTAAACAAATTTATTGAATGAAACTAAAGCTTATTTTATTGAGACGGTTTTTTATGTAAGGAAATGATCGGAAACTTTCAAGCTGACTTTTATGCCGTTAATGGAATGGTTCTAGAATCAAGAAAACGGTTTGCTATTTTAGTTAATGTTAATGTAAACGATTGATTTCTGAATGTCGATAAATCGAACAGGAGAGAACATTTAACGGAAGAAGATTTACAAAAGAATAAAGCTTTTATGGAAAATTTCACCAAGGGCGGAAATTTAAATTTGGAACATCCGTCTGATGTTTGACTAATTACAGAACTTAAATTCGGGCAGCATTAATTAATTTTACTGTTAACAGATTCAAAGAAGAAGATCGTTGCTTCCACCTCCCCGTTCCGCTGTCACTTGGGAACAATATATCCAAACCCTTCCAGGCAGAGCTCCAAATTTAGGAAGGGCTTTAAATCTTAAAGATTCAACCAAAGGTTTTAAAGCCACAGTAGCCATGGTAATTTTTTTTATTTAAAAAAAAGTTTGATTTTTTTCGTATATGAAAATTTAAATTTTTTTTGTAGAGTAAAGATTTTCCATTAAGTGTGAATGCGTAAGTAGTTTTAAAATACTGTATATATTTTTTTTTGAACGTAACTTTGTAATTGATTTTTTTGTTTAGATTATTAAATCTTTTAGAAGTAACTACTCCTTTTAAACATTTCAATAAACTACGCGAATTTGTACAAATGAAATTGCCACCAGGATTTCCTGTCAAAATTGGTGAATGTTTGTCAAAATGTAGCTAAAAATACCAAATAGGGTACTATATAATTGATTTGTTTTTCTAACTTTAGATATACCTATTTTACCTACTGTTACCGCAAAGATCACATTCCAAGAATTTATTTTTAAAGATGATATTCCTAGTTGTTTGTTTGAGATTCCTTCAAACTATATTGAAGATAATAATCGGTTCCCAGATTTATGACTAACTGATGATTTGACACCCTTATTTTGTGCGGAATGGCGTAACCTAGGATGGACCAGTTTACGGACACTGGCTCCTTACGCCGATACGTCTGCGATTGTGGTAGACGTCCCCCTGTTCATGATAGGACAGAATCCATTTTCTTCATCCCTATGCCTGTATTTCGACGTGTAATATGTAATGCCACTGCCATGGCTTTAACAAGAAACATTTTGTAGATTAAAAAAGTGAGAATCAACAGTAGGTGAGTCTTATCATCTCCCATAATTATTTCAATACTTGTGTGACCTCCATTCATGCTTTATTTTGATTGGAAACTTTTTTATGAAGTATATAAATACTGTATATTTTTTAGAGCAAAATCATATCGATGTAATAATGGTACAAATATTCATGCGTTACTTCTTCAACGAAATTTTTCGGATAAGTTTGTTTAAAAAAAATGGTAAATTTTGTTTAGCTGTATGCCTGTAATGGAGGTCAATATCCTATAAAGTACTGTAGTTATAAAGTTGCCGGAAGTTCTGAAAACTTTTCGATATGTTATGATGGGAGAGTTTAGGGCGGACTGTTGACGGTTTTTTATTGTGCAGTGCACAGTAATAATTCACTGCATTCAAAACCTGTACGCTTATTAGATCAAATACTTTTCTAGTAAAATCCTTTGGACCAAATTAAATAGTTGATTGATTCTTATTTTTAATACTAAAATTACTACATGTACATCCATCATCATCATCATATTTAGACGAAATATATAAATTACTAAAAGTGATTAGGGTGTAATTGATAGTTCGACAGCTAAAATTAAGTGAAAATCAATGATTCTAATGTTTTAAAAAATTAGGTTATAAAATTAATGACAAGTTTCTATACTGTTTAGACAAAAGTTGAACTTATTTCAAAAATAATTGTTCAATATAAATTTAATTTATTTAAAAATTATTTTCTTCAAGCATACAAATAATATATATTTTTTTTGCTATGAAACAAAATTTAGAAATTTTCAATTTCTATTCAAACTTTTTTAATTCATGAGCTCAGTTTATTTCGGTTTCGCTCGGAGTGTGAAAAACCTTTTAATTCGTTTCTTTTTGCCTATTAGTTTACTATTGTGCATAATTATTATGTTAATTTAAGGTTTATATCTACAAGTTTTCAGATTTATTCTCGGCAGCACGTGTTAAGCATTATTGAAATATAATCAAGTTGATTAAAGCAATAATAATGGCAGCTAGATAATTTTGTATCGGTACACATGCATGTTGATCGTTGGTTTTGACCATACAGTATATGTCTAGTCAGCTTTAATGATTGTTGAGCTGAAAAAGAAACTAATAATTATTATTATTTTGACCTGCCAGTTGCTTTATAGTTTATTTTTTTATAATATTTTTCGAAAAAAAGTTTCGTAGAACGAAGTAGAAATAATTGGTTTTTATTTCAATAATAATTTATGGGTTTTTAAATTACCACCTACACAAGTTTTTCTCTAAACTAAAAACAAACATTTGTTTTTGGCTTTGTTTTCAAATTGCAAGTTAGCAGTTGAGCAATATGCATGTGACGTTTTTAGTATTAAAATATTAATATTATTTAAGTTGAAATTATACAAGTGCATTTCAAATTTAGTAATTTATTCTTCACTGAAGCATTTTGTAATGTCGTATTCATTTATTTAATGTATCAATCATTTTAGAACTTTTCAAGTTAGATCAGTACAAAATGAATGAATTAAAATTAGAAAAATTTAAACAAATTTTGTTACTTTTGTCGTCAGTTTTTTTTTTCTAATTTTAGAAATTGATTTAATACACTTAAAAGCAGCAAACATATGGGCACCGACAGGAAAGAAAAGTTTTACCTAACATTTACCCTACTGATATCACTAATACTGGTTCTTTTCCCTTCTCAATTTTTTTTTTCATTAAGTTTAATTGCCTTCACTTTTTAACGACTTTTTTTTAAAAAAAAAAATTGTGCTTCCTCAAAAATTCTGTACACGTATAATGGTAGACTTTTAAGTACAATAGGCAAAACCTTCCAAAAAAAAAAATGGTTAAAATATTAATATTTTATACTGTATTTTAGAATATACGAGTATTTTCTCATTTTGTGTGCTGGTTTACTAGTTGCTTTGTTATACCACAGTTCCGTATAAAAACAAACGTACCTTATTGGTTGTGCACAAATTTTTTATAATTGCCCATAATTATTTTTAATTTTCCGGGTTATACCCTCTATTCACATTGCATAACGTCAAACTCGTGAAATCAGGATAACAATTTGATTACCGTAATTATAATGCATGCAAGTAGTTGATCGTAATACTTATTATTAAGTTAATTAAAATATATTGAAAAATAATATTTTATTAATGTGGTTATGATTATACATTTAATTTGAGTTGAACCTAAATTAAAGTTTATCAAAATAAATCTGCAGTTGAGAACATTTTTCTTAACGATTTGCCGTCGTAATTCGTCACATTCTCATGGTTAGTTAAGAAAAGCGTTTTTACTTTTAAGAATAGTGATGGCACATCAAACTTCAAAGATCACAACCTATAATAAGAGAGAATGGCAATTGTCCATAAAAATGATCTTATTGCTGTTATGAGTGGATTATCCTAATTAAATATATACATGCTTGTGCCAACCAATTAAATGACTGCGCTTATAATAATTTGATTGCCTCCTTCATTTACAAGACAAAGTTGAATTCTTGTGTGTGTATACAAAATCGTTGTATTCACTCAAATTGAGCTGTTGAAAGAGAAGGATTTAAGTAAGATTAACATGTCCAATGAAGGGAAAAAGATGAATAGATTTACAAATAGGCGACGGGAACTAAAATTATTAAAGGCTTAGTAAAGGAAAGCTTAAAAAATTACAAATGTGAATCATGATTTTCCTTTGAAATATAATAAAATAAATAATACCGTATATAATTTAATAAGCGTTATTTCTTTATTAAATTTCAAAATCTTTTTTGAAAAATTTTACAATAAATAAATTAAAATTTCTTTATAAAATTCGGCGAAATTGTAATCAAACTCAGTTGATGACATGACTAGATTGGGAAATGTGTGGCGATGGATACGTGCGAGGTCATAATTCGGAATGTTCGTGTTGATCCATGACGTTGGGTGGGACAGTAAAAGCGATGCGAGGACACTCTTCCCCCTCCTTCTTCATGTTCAGACAAAAGAGCTTATCTATTGTGGCCGTGTTGATGATGTCCATCCCCACTTGACCACCGAACGTGGATGGTTTCCAATAGTTGGGGCTGCAGATGGGGTTGGCCATCAGGCCTTTTACCGAGTAACCTCCTCCTATCTCCACCATGGTAGAAGGGGTGACCATTGCTCCGGGATGCTCCACGAACAGGCCCACCATAAACTCTAATCCCTCCACGGACCCATACAATTCTTCCAACTCCTTTGACATCACATCTTCACCTGAAAAATATAATAAAAACAATTAGTTGCTGTACATTTTTATAATACCATACTTGAGAGAAATTAATACGAAAACAATTGTTTACAAAGTATTTACAAGTACAACAAATTTAAGATACGGTAAAAAATATTTTATGGGTATTCTTTTGATAAATAATTTGATTAATGATCAATTTTAAAATAGTAGGTCTATTGATATAGTTACCTGTAAGTGCTTTCATAGAAGTATATCTTGGGAGCCCGAACCGAGCTCTGTAATTATTGAAAGATTGAAAGCCAAGCTTTCTTCCATTTATGATCGCAGATTTCATGATTGGAACTAATAGATCACCGTGATTATGGTGGCTTAACTATTAAAAAATACAATGTTTAATGGTTTAATTCCTTTCATTTAATCGTAGATTAAATTACTTTTCCTGCTCTCTGTTGCACCATTGAATCGACGAACTTGTTAAACCCGTGTTTGAAGACGGTGTCAGTCTTGTAGACCACTTGATGAAGGGGATATATACTTCCGGAAACGTTGTGATGGTCGGGGAAGAGCGGGTGCCAATGGTAGAGTCCGTTGAACTCGGCTCGGATGCGATTGGAGTACTGGAACGAAGTTCCGTGAGTCAAAGTCGGGTCGAAAATTAGCTTAAATTTATATTGACTCAAGTGTTGCACGTACTCCTCCACCGTAATCTTTATAGTTTCACCTAAAATTTATTTTAATTTATGAATAAAATTGCATGAGATTATCAGGAGGATTTATTATTGTTTTTTTTTTTTTAATTAATCTGAAATAAAAGATAAAATAAAATTACCGGTGAGGATGAGCCTGGCCGTTTGAAAGATTCGTTCATCGTCCCATTGAGAATGTTCGGCTTTCAAAACTTCACACACCCGATTGTGTTCTCGCAACCAGATAGTGGAGTAAATGAATAACCCCGGAAGTAGTCCATAAAAAGGATGACCTAAAGCGAACTTCATGTGCTCGGGCACGTGAGGTGGGTAACTAGCCGGAACACCGGGAGTCTCGTTTAAAAATACTGGAAACTCTTCGCCGTCAATTATCTACACAAAAAATCAATATAATTAATACATTTCCAGGTACATGTACAGGTACATTAAAAAATAAAAAAAAAAAGTTTAGATAATTTTAGCCAGATAGCCTACTGTATTTTATTCCCACCATAAAGTTCTAAAAATTAATTTATTGTTATTTAGTTTTTATCTCAAAAAGTTCCGTTAAATAATTTTCAATGAAGTCATCTAATTTTAGCATTTTTAGTAAGTTGATTTCTGACTTTTATTTAATTTTTATTTTTCTCTTTTCTTTTTTTTTTTTTTTTTTTAAAAAAAGAAATGTTTTAATGATTTTGAGTTAACATTGAAAAGTTTGTGAGGCCCATGAGGCTTTTGATTTGAATTATGAATGATTCATATTACAATATTTAAGAAAATTATGTTAAACACATTTTTTGAGATTTGTGGCGGGGGATGAAATACCGGTAACAGAATTTATCTTTTGAAAAAAAAATCATATCAATTTCCCACTTAATAAATTTAAACCTTCCCTCGTTTTTTGTTTATTTTGTAATAATTATTAATGCATCATTTTGCCGGAAGGTGGCTCCCCACTCTCTCCATCTATTTGGGCTTTTGCCGCCTTTATTATTATTTCCCTTTCATTTTTCGTCTCTACCGCGTACGTTGTTTTCTTCTTTTAATTTGTTTTTTATTGTTATTATTTGAATTTACCAAGTTTATTTCAAAAAGAAAAACATGGCTATTTACTTGTGATTTGAGTTTCCCGGACGTGAACGACCTCAACTTGTTCTGCACGCTTACATCTTGACCGTAAACGTGAGATAAATCCACCTTACATTTCCAAAATTGAAATTGATTCAATTAGTTGCCAAATAACAATAATATATAATTATTATAAGTGGACTCACCCCTTCCGAGCCCCAAGTGAAGCCTGGGCCCATTGACACGTTGGTTTTAAAGAATTGGTGAGTGAAATGTTGAGCGTAGGTGGCGAACAACAAATTAGTTCCGTGCGGTTCGGGTATAAACTTCTTTCGGCGGAAAAATTTCTCCATCAGCATATCAGCATCTGGTAGGATTTTCGGACCTAATAAAGTAATCAAAGGTGAGTTATTTAATCAATTTCGTTTCTGGCTGTGTGCATTTGTACCGACCTTCGGTGCCGAGGGGCGTGGGGCAGTGTTTGGGAACGGGGGGTAGTGTTCGGGCGTAATACGAGGTGTTGTAATAAGCGTCCAACGTGATGTACTCGTGACCAGAAGTGAAACGAACCGGCGTGTCAACCATGGCGCCTCTACCTACAAAATACAATTGAATCCATTCAATTAATAGATGATAAAGAAAAAAAACGTGCAACAAAATTAATACCGGTAATATTATTGCTATGATAAAGGCATTCCTGTCTCGTTTTTCACAGTGCTTAATATAAAAGGCTTTCAACATTGCATTGCATTTTTAATGGTTTCTAGATGTTGTTGTTTTTTTGTCGATACAGTGACGTGAGCGTTTTAAGTGGGTAACTGGTTTTTTTTATTTCATTTTTGTCAATTATGACCTTTGATCGCGACAAATTTAAAGAAATTACTAAAATGCATTTCCAGATGGAATAAAACCTTAGATTTAATTTGCAAAAAAATAAACAGATGCCTACCTGTAATAATTATTTTTTGCTTTGATAAAATTTGCTTATTTATGAACGGGTTTTTAAAAAATATATTTTTTTGAAAAATTTCGGTCTGCATTAAAGTTAAATGCCAATGCAGAGAACACTGCACTTAGTTACTTTTGCTGTTAACAGTATTTGTTTTTATGTGTTGTGTGCTAATATGACAGTGTTAACGCAGATTAAGTGTTTACGTGTTAATAAATTTATAGTTATGTAAGTTAATCGCTGCACCGCTAGTCTCTAGGGACTAGATGAATACTTTAATTAGCTCTAGAAAATTGCGTTAATTAGCCTACATGTAATTAATTTTTCGTATAAAAGGAACTTCATCCTAAAAGTTATTTTATTTATTTATTTTGCGTAAAATATGGCATTTAATATCATTAACAATTTTGATTCAGAGATTTATTTTACTCTACATTTTGGAGTGCGGAAATTGCCTCTATCATTGGGGGTATTTTGTTTCTGGGGAAGTTATTCAAATAATTTAAGCTACCGGTAGTTAATTAATTGAAGGGAAAAAAAGTGAATTTGACTTACTCAAATAAATGTATTTCATGATATAATTGCTGAGAAATGGACTGGAATTGACGATGTCCCACATCCAGGAAAAGTGACTTAGCAAATGCTGCACAGTTTCCGGATGAGGTCTGAGCCACTTTCGTATGCGTTTCATCAGAAAAGCTGCGATTAAGATATAAAAATCCAACGGAAAATATTAATTCACAATAATTAGTTCTATTTTTATCTCGTGTAAAATTAACTCACGATTTTCGCAATGTCGTCCGTGGTACTCCAAACCCGTGCAATCGCACGTGTAATTTCCGCCATCGGAAACGCACACGCCGTTATTTTGGCAGGGATACGAGCAACAGGGATCGAAACCTAGTAATCAAACCAAAATGTCGGTATTAAAAAATTTATCTTATAAATGCAGGAAATAGAATATAAGTACTGTACTATTACTGTCAAAATGTGTAAAAAAAAGTAAAAATTAAGAGTGGAAAAAAGAAGTAGGCTAAAGCAAGAGAGATCAAGAGGAATTGGTCACATGGATTGGAATGTGGTGCCGAATAATGTGAATAAGATTGATTTAATTAGAAGGTGATGTTGATGGATGAGTTTATCCACAGCCAAAATGCATTAATTAAAAAATTTAGAATGTGAGGAGGTATAGCAAAGCAAACAGAAAAACAATGTGCAGAACTAGACTGTAAATTTTGAGTTTTTGAATTTTGGAGTTTAAGCAAATAAAAATGTTAAAAGATTGTAATAAAATAAACTAAATTAGAATTCAATGGGCCAGAAAAGAGTGAAAAACTGTAGTTAATTGGAACAAAGTTAAATATTTAAAGAAAAAAGATCGTTATAAAGTTAAAAAAATATATATACAGTATAATATTTAAATTAGAAAAACTGCAATATAATAGAATTTTTTATTAATTTTAAAAGTTATTTTAATGAGTTAAAAAGTTAAAGTTATTGTAGTCTCGTACTATGTGATGACGTGCTTTCCTCTGTTGACGTGATTGGGTGGGCAAAAACAGTTAACAAGACGACGCCAATGGAGATGTGAATTATAATTCTGGAAAATAATAAAAACAGGGACATAAATTATAAAAACATGAAATAAATTGATCGTAAATGAGATTAAACTTTGAGTTAAATAAGGAAAAGCATGTTAAAAGATTAGGAAGAATGCTGTTTACATTAACATAATTGCAATTTCATGGTCAGCATTTTGTTTGATCATTCTGTTTTATTGTCATAGGAAAGTACGGTAGATGTATTAATAAATGAAAATTTTATTAATGTTTCGTTTATTTAGAAAGTGTTTTTATATTTTTATGGCTACTCAGTAATATGGATTTACTTAATCTTAAATTGATATTAGCAATGCGAAGTTAAGTTTTGATCTTGTTTTGGAAAGTAAGTTAATTGTCAACTCTTGTTTGATTAAAGTTAATATTACTGTATTTGATAAAAGCTTTTTTATGGCGAACAAAACTTGAAATGCAGATGAAGTCAACCGGTGACAGCAAAATATTAACGAGAGTACAAGATTAAAATGTTAAATTTTATATACTGGTTGATTTTATTACCAAAGAAAATGGGTATAACTTGGGTAATAACTGATTAACTAGTCGCGTTTTAAAATGATCCAAATATGGTAAAAACGTTTGAAAAACCTAGATATTAAATTTATTACCGGTATTATTATTTTAAATAAAATACTTACGGGCAATAATTGTTTAATAACTATTTTATTGAATTGTTTCTTTAAATTTTTGACTTATTTTAGGAATATTTTATTTTTTATAGCAGTAAAAATGTAATACCAGTAAGGATGAATTTTTAAAAACACAGTACCGTAACCTTATGTATTTTTTTAAAATTCTACGAGAACTACGGTAATTTGCTAGCAAGAACTAAGAATTTATTTGTTAGCATTTTAATTTTCGAATTTTTTTTTTTTTTTTACATTGCAGTACATGACTAACTTAAATTTTAATGTGAAATTGATTATTCCTAAAGCTTGACGTCTTAAGTAAGAAGTTTTATTTCTTATAGAACATATTCTTCTAGTGGCGTAATAATATCCATAAGAAAACAATGCAAAAAAGCCTAGCCGTAAGCTCTCTATTATCTGCACCTAAAAATATTATTATTGTAGTTACTGTACATATTAAGGACTCGAAATGAACCATTTTAGCAACTGTTCCGCTTTGCTCCGGTATATATCAAACCTTCCAGTTACATAATACAGTACCGGTATGATAAATTACCGGTAGTGGATTTTAAAGTGGTTTTTTTAATTATTGTAACCTGTGATTCATAGTAATTATTGCAGATGATGCCAGCTTAAGCTTCGTAATAATAATTGCTAAAATTACTCGTATATTTTAGATTTAACGTCACATTTGAGTCTTTATCAGTTTTAAGTAGCAATTTTTAAATTTTTTTTTTTTTTTGATTACAATATTATTCAAAAATGAAATTTTACTTAGGAATATTTATTTTATTTATATTGTACCCGGTACATGTAAATAAAAATATAATAATAACAGTGAAAATAAATTGAATGAATGAAATTAGTTTTTTTTCTTCCGTACACTTTATAATTTACACAACTAATCACTTACATTTTTTTAAAAAAAAAATAAATAACTACTTAATCAGTAATTAATTATTTATAAAATTTAAATTAATTTTGATTAGAAATCGTTCACTCACCTAGTCATCATTAAATCCCAAAATTGAACACACTCGCACAACGACAACAAATAAATAAAAACCACCGAATTAAATAAATAGATAGAGAAGACGAACAAATGAATTCCAAATAAAAACAAGTTGCTTGTTTTATATTTTATATATATATTTTTTTTTTTTACAAAAAAAAGTTTCTGCCAAACTCGTTTCTCCAACTTATGTAATTGCCAAATAAAAAATAAATGAATGAGATTCCACTTGGCAACACTGAATGTATGACAGAGAGATAGAGGTAACACTACGGAGAACGATTAACTTTTTTTTTTGTTTTAGCAGACTATAACTTGTTGAGTTGGTAAAGTCCGAATAATAATAGCCTTGTACCTGCTCAAAAAACACTTTATATATTTTCGATTCCTCGGAGAAAGAATATAAAAAAAAAACTCACTTTTCCCTCCCTCTGTCGGTGCTTTTTCAAGGTGTTTTCCTGACGTCACGGCTCCTTTGCAATTGGCCGTCTGCGCGCGGTTTGCGACATCCCAAGTCCCCGCTGCCTCCACACACGAAATTAATTTGAAAAATTACCCCGCAGAAGAAAAAAAGAAAAAAAAATTATGATACAACAATTATTGGGGTATACGCGCTGCTCAAACATCCGTTAAAATTAGGCGGCAGAAATTAATGGGGTGTTACTGCGTGCCAAAAAGCGCGCTGGCGTTTCCCGTTTACCAGGGTTTTCTATTTACGCGAAATCAAAGAAATGGTGGCAGGGAAATCCTCACCCGGCTGGCTTCACGGTTAAGGTCGTCAAGAACGTTTCCTTCAACGACATTATTATAATTATACTGTAATAAAATTTATGCGCAATATTTATTATTTTTCCAATAAATTTTTAAAGATTTTAGTTTTTTTTTCTTTCAAAATTTATGCGACATTTTTTAGAATTTTTACTAAAATTTATTTAATGAAAAATCCTTATGGTATGGAAAGTTTTTTTTTTTTGAGAAATTATATTCCGTTCTGCTTAATTGCTACGGATAATATTTTTATGCGTTGTTGAAATCGATGCCAAATGGTTTTTAATTGATGGATTAAAATGTCAAGGAAGCGTAAAATTTGATGACAGCGTCGTCATCGTGACATGTGCCGTCGTGTTGGAAATGCCATGTGGTTTCCGGTTTGGAAATGGACCAATTCCGGTTTCATATTTACGCACGTGCATTTAAAAAAGAATAAATAAAATTCAATAATATTTTGATATACCGGTAATCAAGGACCGGTAATGATATTTATAGGTGTAAATATTAATTGCACTGACTTTATTTGCTATTTAAATGATCTCAATTATAATTATGAATTTTGCAATTTAATATTATTATGTCATTAATCACCAGGCATAGAAAAAAAGAAAGAAAGAAAAACAACAGCGCTATCGAACCGAAGAAATTCTGACGTTATATTGTGATTTAAACACTAGGCATTAGCTTCATAAAATAATTAATAAAAAAAAAAAGCATTTTGCAGTATTTTTTGGTTATAACTTTGGTAATAATTTTTACAAGTTTTTGATTTTATTTACGAGTTTTGTATTTATTTTTAAATTAATGTTTAAAAATGAAAAATGTTTGATTTGTTTTAAACTTTTTGAATTCAATTTATCTCATATCATTACGTTATTTCAGAGCATATTTCGTTTTTGCCGCGTGTTTTTATCTTATTATAGTTATTATAATATCAATAGAGTTCTAATTGGCGCGTATATTGAACGAAAACACTGGTTATTTTGGCGCCGAGCTTAGCTTTGAAAAGACCGATGGGACCAATTGCATCGTTTCCAATTCATTTGCGTAAGCAACCATTAATTTAAGTGTTAAAAACAATGGGCAATTATCTATTTTTTTAAACAATAGGAATGAAAAGATAAGATTTTGTTTAGACATTCAATTAAAGTTCATTTTAAATCGTATTTCTTTTCATGAACATATAATGGAAGTCTACCGGTATTGATAGGAAATTTCGAAAGAGGTTTGAATTTTATTGAAAAAAAAAAAATTATTTATATTGCGAGAAATTTAATTATCAAATAAATTCATTGATTTTACCAATATTACAATAATATTTATTTTTTTACGAGTTAAGGCACACTTTTCAAATTAATTTTAATTATCATAATAATTATGTAATAGCAGTTTATTATTTGAGTAAATTTAATAATAATTATTATTATGCAGTATTTGTCTATAAAATTGTGCAATATTATTGTTTAATTGCGAAACTTACGTTTCATCTAATGCAATGCTCAATTTTAAGTAAAACTAATTTAAATTTAGTGTATTAAATACAGTAATTGAATAAATGTTGAAAGAATTTAATCAACAACTTATTAATAAATGTAAATGCAAAAAAAAAAAAAATACAGTACAGTATATGCAAAATATTTAATTTTAAAAAGAAGATAATTTGAATCTGAATTGATAATGTACATGCAAGAGGTACATGTACAGTACTGTAAAATATTCTTAATGTAAATGTTTTGATTATACGTGTAGGCCTACATGAACTCTGTTAGAAACGAACTAATTAAAATGACGGTATGTTAGGCGAGAAGAGTGTAAATTAATGTAGAATGAGAATTAAGTTTAAATGAGGAAATGCATTGACGTCAACTGAAAAATTCACAGTATTTCCTTATTTCCAAAAATATTTAAGGATAAATTCAGGGTCATTAAAAAGTAATGAGATGGTTCATGCAACAAGGTAAAATACCGAATGAGTTAGCAAATGACGTTTTCGGTGCTGTACATTTAACGGTAAAAATTGTCATTGCCTCAATGGAAACACCAGTTCCTATTGGAACACTGATGATAATGCTGATCTTTATTATGTACAGATGGACCCCGATTGTCCCCGAATATTGATAACGAAGTTAAATAAAGTTTCAAATTAATAATTATTAAATTCAGATAAAAATTGAAAATAATGTCCCATCTTCATCAAGGATGGGACAGTTTAAATGGTATATGACAATCACGAAAAAAAAAATTGCGCTACTAGAAATCGAGTTAATCGAGGGACGTTGACTTGGTGACTTGCGTTGATTTTTATTAGAAAATACTAGTAGACCTACTGTACTATAAAAGTAATTTTCTCTAAATATTTCAACAAAATTAATAGAAAATAATTTTGAAATCGAAATTCGAATTTCTAGTCTCAAAATTAAAGGTAACTCATACATTGGTTAAAACTGTGGTTTAGTTATTACATTTTTTGTAATGACATATTTTAGGGTTTATAAAGTATTTACACTGCAATGATTAAAGCTCTCCGTCTTCCCCGCTGTCCCTACAGGCCTACGTTAGGTCGATGAGGACGGGACAGCAAATTTAAAACCAAACCCAAAAACGTCAACCCGGAAATCGCTTTAAAAAGATGAGAAAAACACGAGTAATATACATGTACTCGTAATTACCATTTTCAACATTTTTCTAAACTATATAATTTTTTTTTATTAGAACAGTAAAAAATTAAAATTTATTAAACTTTAAATTATTATAGTATTTGGTTTTTGTGACAAAATTGAAAGATGAATAAGCATAGACTACAATAATTTAACCATTGATGTTTTAATGGTGCAAGTTTTTGAAGCATTTTCCGGTTAATATTATTTGTATGTTCTTAGATGAATAGGCTTATGACGTTTTAATTAATCCAAAGCAATTTTTCAACAACAACAAAAAAAACGTTTCGTCAGTTTTACCGGGTACTGAAAAAGTTCTTAGTTATAATTTAGTCACTCTCTTTCATAATGCAGTACATGTAGTGCTTATTCAAATTAAAAGTAGGTTTATATACCCGCGGCCGCCTTTACTATAACATTATACATGTACAGTACTTGAAATACTGTAGCTAAGACTTATGTTTTTAACCCTCTGCGCATGATTGTGTTCAGCTATCTATGTACTGTAGTTTGCATATTTTAGAAGCTATAATATAAAAATAATTAGATTGACAGTGAAACCCGTTTCTAGTGCGATTTTAACCCGATCCTTTGAACAACACCATTGGAACATGTGTTAAAAATAACGGCTTAAAGTGCGAATTTTCTTCGGTCCCTTGAATCGCGCTTTAAGCGGGTTTTACTATTTTATTATGAGAAATTATTAAATTTTACTTTTATAATGAAAATCAACGCTGGGTAAGTTTTTTTGCGTGAAAGTTGGCGCTTGAAACAGATCACCTTGCGTTTAATTATTTGAAACCTGCGCACCTTATTAGTTGGAATTTACAGGATTGGAAAACTATTATCTGCTCTAAATAATACAATCACATTTGCATCAACGGGGTACCCAGAATTTAACAAAAGAAGGTAAAATACATTTACCTAAATTTACCAATTTCAGGCCTACAAAATAATTGGAAAATTGTGACTAACCAAATAGTAAAACACACCCAAAAAAAAAAAAATAATAATAATCTTGGTCAATATGATTAAAAAATCTCCCCCAATCTCCCTCCCTCAAATAAGCGCTTCTGATTTAAATTGGGGAATTAATGTGTGGCTGGCAATTTTGTGGCAAACAATAAACTGAACTTTCTTATCCGTATGACATTTTGTACTAATTTTTGTAACTCTAGAAAAATAATTACCGGTACGGTAATAGTTTTCATAATTTAATGAAATACAGTATTTTTTTTATTGATAATACTGCACAAAAAAGGTTTTATTATTGGCCCTACCATCTGGAAAGGAAATTCATTGAATATGGCACTCAAAATAGAGGTCTAACCCACTATTAGATGTTAATTGATTAAAATAATATATAATTAAGACATATGTTTTTGTATATTCTGTACATTTTTTTTTTCGAGGTGGAGCACTTTAACTTCGTCATTGTTTTCAAATTTCAATTAATTAGTTTAAAATTGGCCACTTTACGTATCGACATTATTATAATAATTGTCCAAATAAAAGTGTGACGTACTTTATTATTAAAAGGTAACTCGATATATTATTTTAAAAATAAATTTCTGACGTCAAAAGAGGATAACAATGCATTTTCATATTTTTTTTTCTTATTCTCCATTACGAGGAGTTGTCTACGTCATGTTGTACGGAGAGAGTTTTTGATTCACCTTCCCCGTAAAAAGTCTCGCCTTACAAAAATTCCCCATTCGAAAATTTCGCTTACAGAAAAAAAAAACTACACTTTTCGAATAAATTTGCAAATTATTCCCCAAACTGGACATAACTGGAAGCCGGTATGTTGAGTAACAATTATCGTAAAATTAGATTGTGTAGTTTGATGGCTCGGAAAAGTGTGTCACTTTCGTAAGTCGTTGAACCGGTATATAAAAGAGATGACACATTTTCTAGCGAATGTGACATAAATAAAAAAAATTTCGGGTATTTTTTTTAACCCCTCCTCCCCCACTCTTCCTAATCGTTCGCCCACCCATTAACCTTGATTTTGTCAATTCCAGTTGTAAAAACCGTGTTATTGTATGTTATTATATCAAGCGTAAAATTGCAACAAATTGGTTTCGCCAGACGATCGCGCTTCATAGAACACATTTCCGTAAACTTTGATTATTTATTTTTGGCTTTCGAATAAATACTTTTATTGGTTTTAAGTCAAATAAGCCAATTGTGAAATTTGTATCCGCCTACGCTATTAATTTTCAATTTTTTTTTTTTTTGGTGCCGGTACTGTATATTGTATTTCGATACACTGTGTCATTTTAACTTGGTAATTTTTCCGTAAACTTACTCGTTGATTTGACTATTTTGGTATGACTTTTTGTTTTCTATTTTATTATTTTTTTTTGTGGGGTTTTTGTATTAATAAAAAGAAAAGTGCCTGCTCACACGTTGAAATTTGATATTTAAACTTGTAACATTTGCCAGAACCACTTGTTCATTTTTTAATAAATGAAGCAATAGAGTGAATGAGAGATAAGTTAATCCGATAATGATGGTGTTGATGATGATGATGATGAGGTTAGCTCTTGCAACCACTTTACCACTGGCATTCGCGTGTTAACACTCAACAACAACGTTCAGGTACTTCGTTAACATCCGAGATTTACTTGATACTCAAATTTTATTATGAAAAGCTGGAAAACTTTAAGGGAAAAATCAGTTGACGATGGGTATGTAGTTTTGAATAAATTTTATTTGTAATTTTAATGGTTATTATTAACTTTTAATTGCTGCAAAAGAAGTGTTTACTTTTATTGCCCGTTTATTGAAAGTTCATAAAACAAATAATAAGCTTATAATGAAGAGTTGAAAAAACTTTTATTGTGAGTTTTTATTAATTTTTTTTTAGCGAGTAATTAATTTTTATTTACAAATGCATTTTATTAATTTATCATCATTTAATTTGTAACATCACTTTAAAAATAATATTTGGTAATAATTTTTTGGTAGAATATAGATATAAATATCACGTAAACGTATTAATTTAGTTCGAGATTAATAATTATCCAATTTATTTTTATTAATAGTTACAGTTTAAAAGATTTTTGCTGTTGGTAAATTTAGCGAGTAATTAGGTTTGTTTGCTATTTTTATCATATGAAACGCAGAGTTTTATTAACTAAACGTTGTTTAATTAATAGTACGAGTAGCATTACTTTTGCCGTTAGAACAATATTTGTTAATACGAGTTATTGTACATTAAAACAGTGGCAAACACCTGACTTACTGTAAACATCACACACATTTAAATGGCCTAATAATATTTGTATATACATGTAGATTAATTTTTACATTTAATTTAAAAATTTGCGTTAGCGAGAAATTAATTTTATTTTGCAAATTTTTAGCCTGTGAATTCCAAATTTTTATATTTAAATAAATAAATAAATAATTTATAAACTTAAAAGTGATGACCAAAAAAATTTGATTTACTGAGCAGTAAATATCACTCAAAATGAATGATTTGAGTACGGTACAGATTAATTAATAATTTTTTTTTAATACGGTGTAGTTGCAATTTTTAAATAAACTCAAAATGTACGACAAACTTAAGCAGACAAAACATAATCACATAATTTGTTGTTTTGATTTCTATGAGAATTTTAGTATCCGGTAGTAAAAAGTAGGCATAGGATAACATTCATTAATATTAATTTTCTAAGGTATACTGGTTAACCTTGTAAAATTGCTTCTTCAGCATAATTAAAATTTATTGCAAAAAAAAAAAAACTGAAATTGCGTTAGAAATGTTTTTTTTTAAGGAAATCAAAAATTTAATGCCGTGCTTTATTCCTTCTTACTTTGAATATTATTAAAATGCAGTATAAATATCGGAAAAATTAACGCTACACCTTATACCAGGTATTGCTGTTTTTCTTAGTTTTGTAACTTCACTTGCGTATTGAACTATAGTATTGTTTGTTTGTTTTTTGTAACCTTTTTTTTTTTTATTTATTTATTTGCTAGAGTTTTTAAAAAGACTAATTTGATTATTCAAATTCCAAATTACAGTAATAATAAAGTAATTTGTACTGTTTGAATAGAAAAAAACAAAAACACACGTTATAAACAAGTTGTATAATAATGTTATTACATCGAAAACCCAGCGTTTATAATAAAAGTGACGTATGGGAAAATCCGTAATATTAAACAATGGTTCGATGTCCATCGGCTGACGTCATCATAATCTGGTTGGAGTTTTCCACTTGGAGGCCCGTACGGCAAAGAGTTGAACGAAAGTTAGATAAGAAAATGAGTAATCGATTCACGCGCTACTTCTCGTAGTCAAATAAAAGAGGAAAATAATAACATGGCAGAGATAAAAATCCTTAACGATCCTCAGAATATTAGTATTATTAAACATGTGCGGTTGGGTACCCTGAACAGCGCCCCCCAAACAAATTCCGTAAAACGCAACTGTACAGCAAATCTTCTTAATACAATGCTGGTGAATTTTAATTATGAGAAGCTGAAAATTATTTATTGCTCAGTGGTATATTTTTTAAAGTCATTTTTTTAAATGAAAGTGTTGTGACGTGCATTGTCAATTCAAACTAATTTTAGAGAAAATACTCGTTTGATGTGAACATTTTTAAGCGCGCGGGATAACCCAACGCACACGTGCGAATATTCACGTTTGAAGGTAACGCCAAAAAATAGGTTAATGAAAAGATTTTGACAACTTTTACTCACGCGCTGGTACACTGTTTTATTAAGACCTCATTACGAGACGTTTCTTTGCACTTGAGGTATTAATAAATTGGCTAATTGAACAAATTGGAGCGAATGTTTTGAATTTATTAAAGTAATTATTTCTTTTCGTGTATTTAATTACATTTTTGCATTGAAATGATTTGCTTTTTTTTTTTTTTTTTTTTGATTTTTAATAACATTACACACGTCAACTATCAGAATTTTGAAGGTAGCATTGGCGAGGATAAATTATTAATAAATAAAAATTAGTTGAATAATTATTTTTTTAAAAAATATTATTTTAATAACAATTTAGATTTATTTTCGCAATAGAGGGCGTTTTATTTACAATTTGTAAATATCAGCCAAAAAGTCTAATAAAAAAGTATTTAATGAAAGGTTTAAGAATATAAATTTTTCTATTTTAATGCAAAATATTGTTGAATTTCTAATTCACCTTAAGATCTATTTTAAATTTAAAACTAAATTTAAAATTAAATTTTAAATTTTTTCACAGTTTTATAATTTAAATATTATTTTGCTTTTTATTTTTATTTTAATTAAAAAAGGGAGTAAAAAATAAATTATATAAAATTACATGTATATGTAGACAGTTACAAACGTTTACATGCTAATTATAGAAAATACTGTAATTAAATATTATTGCAGTACTGATTAATTTTTAAGCACTTAGCAATACTTAGTTTAACAAATGGGATTAGAATTTGTGTTTATTTACTCGTAATTATTTGTTAAATTTTTTTTTTTTTTTAATTCTTATTGTTTATAAAGAAATTTCTTTATAAATCTTAATTTCTTGTACTGTACAGCAAATGTATTTTAAAGAAGAAGAAAAAAAAAAATTGATCAAAATTATTGTTAGAAAAAGTACGTATAGAAAAAGTAAGTGCCGGTATTTTGCATTTAATTTAAATTTTACTGTTAATAATTATTATTAGGCATTTACTATTAAAAGTTAATACGATTCAATTCAGATTTTTTTTTGAAAAAAAATTTATTCATATTTTTATTCAAGTTTGAAAGTGGTTTTTTTTATTTTTCTAAAATTATTAGTTATTGCATTTTATACAGTTTGTTACAATTGTATTAATGCATTGTTGGTTCTAATTGAACGTTTAATTATTAAAAAAAAAAATTTAAAACTAATTGTTTTGCACAGTCATGATATTTGGAATAGAAATAGCTGACACACTACTAACACTCCCTCGAACGACGAATTTCAAATCTCTACTTAATCCACCTACCCACCCATTTATCTAAAAAAAAAAAATTCTAATCGAAACCGATTTCAATTTCCGTTTGTTAAATACCGGTATTATTTATTTATTATTTTATTTATCTAAATAATAAAAACTTCTCTACGTCACTTTTATTTAAGTTATTTAAAACAATACTAGAAAGAAAAATAGTCGTGCTATTACGTTCCTGTTGTGAGATTATAAAAAAAAAAAAACGTTTTCCGAATGACATTGTTATTGGAGGGTAATAATTATGTTGCCAACCGACAGAGGCGCCATCAGCCAGTTAACAATCTTTTTCGAAAAAACATTGTTTGATAGAAGTTGTTGACGTCTAACAAACCAGTTTTTAGCTTCATTTAACCACTCGTACCGAGCCAAACGAGTCGGAATAACGAAAATAAGAAGGAATAAATTTGTGTGAAATAATTAGCAGAAGTTGTATAGTTTTAAAAAAATGCATTTTCGACAGAAAATTTAATTATTAAAGCTTTTTGTCTATTTTAAAAAAATAAAAATAATTACAGAAAAGTAAAAAAAAAAAAAAAATAATAAAACAACGCTAAAATAAAATATTTTAGTGTGGACTTGTTCGTTGAACGCGTTGAAAATGTTTACCAGACTAAGGCAATTATTAAAACCACATTTAACCATTAATGATGCATCCTGTACAGAAGATAAGTGAGTAACTATTATTAACATTTTTCTTATTGTTTGTTTTTCAATGTTGGCACTAGAAAAAATAAGTTTTTACGAGAATGTAATAATTTGCTTCGATGCCGGTAAATAATTAGTAGTACAAATTTATATGCTATTCCTATTAGTTTTCTGAACGGTGTCAAACTCGAATTATTCCGGTCTCAATAATATTTGGCTCGTTTTCAATCGCATTACAATTTTTTTTTTAACAGGTCATTTTCACTTTAATGCACTTTTTTTTCTTAACCACCTGAATTATTTTTTTCTTCTATTTCCATCAAAAAAAATAAAAATAATGAGTTTTTGGTGTGTTGAAAAATAGTTTTGATTGAATTTTTATTGATTGACATTTGATTTTTTTTATTATTTCTTAGGTTTGACCCGTTTCAATTGTTTGAGGTGACTCCAGAACCATGCAAAGTATTAACTATAACAGTTGTGAGTGGGAAAAATATAACCAAAGGATGGGCCGGAGATTTGAGTGAGTATAAACTCCACATTTAAATGCACGCAATTATAAATAAATTAGGAAAGATTAAGTTTAATCATTCGGAGTTTTTTTTTAACTTATGCGACAAAATGAGAGCGGAAGTTGATAATTATTTTGTATGTCAAGGAAGTTTCCAAATTAATTTTCTAAATAAAGAAACAAATTTAATTTTCGTTTTTGTTTTAATTTCGGAAATTGTAGTGGATACTCCGGACCCTTACGTCACCTTGAAAGCCCGTTTCACACCTAACAGTACCAAAAAAACCAAACACATCGATAATAATCCTAATCCGATATGGAACGAGACGTTCGAGGTGTATTTAGACCCCAACGAGACAAATATATTAGGTAAATATTATATTAGAATGATTCACTAAGTTACTCGCAATTAAAGTCGTTTTATCGCCGCGTTTACTTGAGCAAATAAACGACCGTAATAGCGAAAAAGTTAGTAAATAATATGAAAAAATATTATTTAAATCGTGATATAAACTGTGTCAATATAATAATATTGTATTTGTCCTTGAGACGTCACCGTGATGGACTCCAATTACACCATCGACGAGGTACTTGGCAGAGTTGAATACGACTTGGGCCAATTGAAAGTCAACAACGAAACGGAAGCGGTGCTCATGTTCAAAGAGGTACAAATGCTAAAGTCATAAAAAAAAGTCTTTTTATTTATTAGTTATTTAACTTAAAGGATCATATAAAAAAAATAAGCGTGTTTTTTTTTACTAACAAAAAAATAAATAAATGCAGAATATTCAAGGCAGAACTCAAGTGACTCTCAATTGACCTTCAATAATCTTACGTTCACACATCTTCAAATAATTTAAAAAGAAAAAAAAAAATGAAAAAAGATAAGCATCATTGTGCAAATAATAATTAAAAAAACCCGTACTGAATAAACATACCTTCGAATACACATGCAATTATTGATTAAATTGATTGTCATTAAATTCTATATAAAAAATTTGAATAATGTAATTTGCTTAAGTTTAATAATTTTTTTTTTCTTCCCAGGGATTTACTATCACATTGAGAATGCTCCTCACTACAGAGTAAGTTTATTTTTGCTAGTACAGTACATCACGTTTGAATTTCAAATTAAGGTTGCAAGGACTTAATTGCGGTTAGAATGATATGCAAAATGCGTTGTTTTAAATTAAACAGTTTGCGTGAAATCATTTGAAATCTGAACAACTTTTAGTGAATTCAAGTTTTAAATTACTTTCACGTTAATTATGACGTGTTTTTGTGATTTGTATCTACGGTATATAAATTGCTAAAAAAAGAAAAAAAAAAAAAAGAAAGAAATTTATTAATATTTATAAGGCATTTCATTAAATTTGTTTTCATATAATATTAATCACAGTTGTAAATGAAATAATTAATGAATTCAGAATCCTTTTTGCAGCAGCAAAAAAAAAGCTTTTGCTTGCAAGGTTAAATGAGATTAAACTTGTACTGGAGTAATTGTTATAATTATTAATCTACTAAACATTAAATTTATTTGTTTCATTTACAATAAACAATTACATTTATTTACATTAAATAGATTATAATTGAATTTATTAGTTTTTATTGACTTTTTTCATAATATAATTACCGATATTAAAAGAAATATTTAATGAACAAATATTTATTTGCCAATACTGTATATAAATATTTAAAACTTTTTTAATTTACAATTTTAAAATAAATTACCGTACATCATTTATTGGCATTTTTTAATTGTAGTGGTAGAATTTGAAATAACGAATTAATGAGATTATAATTTTTTTACAATTTTTTTTAGTACCAAACCAGATTTAAGGTATAGCTTGAGCCTTTGCGAAGGAGAAAAGCAATTTATCACTCGAAGAAAGCATTTCGTATTAAAATCTCTCCAAAAACTCTTAGGCGAATCCAGCGCTCCTAAATCAATACGAGAAGTACATTCATTTGCCTTTTTCGATTTATCTATTTGGAAAAAATTTTAATTGATTTTTTACGACTCAATTTGCAGGTTCCCACTGTAGGTGTATTAGGATCGGGTGGTGGATTCCGCGCCATGGTGTGTTTGAGCGGGGTGATCAAAGCTCTCAGTGAAGAGGGCATTTGGGATTGCGTGTCCTTTGCCGCTTGTCTTTCGGGCTCAGCGTGGTATTTATCCACATTGTACTCTCATCCGGATTACCCGACCAAAATCCCCGGACAATTGAAAGAAGAATTGAAGTTGAGCATTGATCAGAGTCCTTTTTGGCTGCTCAACCCGCAGAGCATATACAGGTATACCACCAGCATCCTCAGGAAAAAAAGGACCGGTCAACCGGTCAGTTTTACAGACTTTTTTGGATTGATGCTCGGCGATACTCTTCTAGTTAAAGTATTATTAATCGATTTTTTTTCTATCGGTAATTAATATTTAAAATTTATATTTTTTTAAACAGAGGTTGGACGCTAGACTGACCGAGCAAAGAACCAAATTGCAAGATGGAAGAATTCCTTTACCGCTGTACACGTGCTTGCACGTAAAAAAAGACGTCATGGCCAAAGTTTTTCAAGGTAAGCCTTCTAAATTACGTAAATTATTTTTTAATAATATGGATACAGTAATTAATAAGCTTCAATAGAAAAAATATTTTAATTTTAAAATCGTTTTAAATTTGAATACCGTTTACTGTATTAAAAAACGTTTAATTCCCGAACACGTTTATCGAATAATAATGGTTATTAGTTTCCTTTTGTTGTTTGTCGGTTTTTTTCCCCTTTGCATTATTCAATCTGAATTTAGTAATTCAAGGTTAAAAGCTGTTAATGTTATTGCCAAAACATTCGATAAAACAATAACATAAAATACTGTATAAGTTTTTATTTTTAAATAGTTAAATCGTTTCTTTTATTATTTTATAATTATACATACGTACTAAATTTACTGAACTACCGGTATTGACACATCAATTTTTACGATTTGCCAGATATTTAATAGCGATTTCTACTTAAAATACTAAATTTATTTATAAATTAAACTGAAAATCGTGGGTTATTATTTTCAATATGTCTATTATTTTATTCATTTACGTTGTCTTTTTTCCCAAATCCGCAGTATACTTATTTTAGTCACAGTATAATAATTAACATTAGTTTTTTAACAAGTTTAAAATAGTCACCGTAAAAGTTTTATTTTTTTTTTTAGAGTGGATTGAATTTTCTCCTTATGAAGTTGGAATTGCTAAATATGGAACTTTCATTCATACTGAAGATTTCGGTTCCAAATTTTACATGGGAAGAATAGTCAAGAAATATTCCGAATTTCCACTGCATTACCTTCAAGGTAATCAATTACCTTCTAGAAATAAGACCAAGGAATAATAGCTAAAATTTTGTCTAAGGTATCTGGGGAAGCGCCTTTTGTATTTTATTCCGACAACTAATGAGAGATAAAGGAAAGACTAACGCGTCCGCCGGACACGCGCATATGCACCAAGAACATGATTTGCGAGAGCATTTAGGTTCGATATGAGTTTTACATTAAAATTAAATAAAAAATTAATTTTTAAACATTTTGTAGAAAATATGACGATCGATGACAAAGACGGTGAAACAGAAATGGACACGACGGACGACGAGAGGGAGAGCAATGGTCACCGTCACAGCAGCGAATCGGATGCGGAAGTTTTCGAGGGAATCAACCATCATGCGGATTCAACAGCTCACGAAGCCAACCACCACGCGGAATCAGAAGAGCCTAATGAACCGTAATTAAAGCTAATTATTTAAAAAAGCTAAGACTGGTTGGCTGAAAACATTAGCGCATTTTTTAAGCTATGGCTTGTTTTCAAAACTTGTACTGATTTCAATATTCTGAATTTATATTGCAAATTTTATCTGCTTTCAACTTCCTTTTTTGTGATAATTGTACAGTATTTTTAAATACTTTTAACTGCTATTTTTACTATTTTTTCCTCTGTCATCTCCAGTAATTGTTTTTACTTTCTTTTACATTTCTTTTATTTTTTTACCGTTTTTAGTTTTTTTGTTCTTTAATTTAATAGATTAATTAAAATATGCTTGTAATAATTGTTTACTTAGAACTCAAGATGACATAGTGCAGGAAAAGATTAGTGTGTGGAGTGGGATGATGATGACTATCATGAAAAGTAGTTTTTTCAACACGCTTTCCGGAAGAGCAGCCTCCATATTCAACCCATTACGAGGGCTGACGCTTAGTTATCTCTTCCCAATCTCTCCTTTCTCACCCACAACACCCAACGACGGTAAATCAATTGTACCTTCAACAACTTTTAAACAATTTTTTTTTAAATAATGAACTCGTCGATTATTAGAATTGGAATTTAAAGGAACACACGAAGCTCTATCTACCGAAAATAAAACTCTGTATTTAGTGGACAGTGGTCTGACGTTTAATTCGCCTTATCCGCTTCTATTGCGACCACAACGAGGAGTGGATATCTTTCTTTCATTCGATTTTAGTGCCAGACCCACTGATGACACGCTTCCTTTTAAGGTAACTTAACATTTTTAGTCATTTTGTTTTGCATTACATATATTAGAACTGCGTCATTGTTTATTTCTATAACGAAACTGTAAAATTATTCAAAATAACTCCGTCGAAAAAAATATCTTTTTTTTTCGTGTGTCAAATATGTGTCATTTTTCGACGGAAAATCAATTTTGGTTTTTATCAATTTTTAGAAAAATTTATTTTAAAGAAGAGCTGTACTGTTTTTACACATACCGTATGTACAAACCGTAAATGTTTTCTGTTTAGCAAATTTTGGTCTTTCCGGTTTTTAAGCCGTAAATGTACCGCGTGGGTCATAATTATTTATGTAAGTTAGACACATGACATTCGCACATGTTTGAGAGGATGACGAGTTAATAGAAGAAGAAAAAAGTAATTTATCGTCCTTTAAAGAGATGTTGAATTTCACCACGTTTAAATTGAGTAAAACATAATTCTGTACACATAATAATTAAATTAAAAAAAAAAAAATAGAACTTGTAAGTGAAATTGCTGAAAATTGTTTCAAATTTTCGTTTAACAGAAAAATGTAATTCGAGTTTGCAAATTGTATGTACAGTATATAATTATATTATTAATAATTTATTTTATTATCCATCGATGGCAAATTTTAATTTAAACAAAAAACTACTACCGGTACTTAGTTAACAATGTTTATTGAACATTCCATTTTAATTACTTTTTTTAAAAATTATTTTGTTTTAGGAAATTTTACTTGCGGAGAAGTGGGCTAAAACTAATAACATTAAATTTCCGCCAATTGAGCAAATAGTGAACGAGAAATACAATAAAGAGCCGGTGCGCGAATGCTACATCTTCGAGCACCCTAGTGACCCTTTTTGTCCAATCATCCTTCATTTCGTCATCATCAACAATCTATTCCGCAAATATAAAGCGCCAAGTAATTAATTGCTCATAAAAGATAATTTTTTTTTTAAAAAATCCATCTTCAATTAATTTTGATATTAATTATATAGATGTGAAGCGTAGTACAGAAGAAGAAAAAACTCTTGGAGACTTTTCAGTTTTCGATGACCCTGAACAACCTTACTCTCTTTTCAACTTTAGCTACAATCATTTGCAATTCGAACGCATTTCCGGTCTGATGGAATTTAACACTCTTTTATACATAGACCTTATCAAGACTACTTTGCTGAAGACTATTGAGAAAAAGAAGAAAACGGTTTCTCGTCCGCCCTTCTCCATGGCGGATGTGGCTAATTTAAAGATGAAATTTAAGACGAAAGATGCCACGGAAAAACTCTCCGCTTTCGTTCGAAGTTTTTCGAAAAAAGACAACAAAAGCGCAGCTGATTTAGAAACGGAAATTAATACGGCAGCCACAACTTCCTCGAAATAAATTAAACGTTTTCGGAAAACACTTTCGGGGCCATTTACGTTATTTTTCCATTTGTATTTTTATTTCTTTTAAATAAAATAAAAGTATTTGTATTTAAAAATTCGACTGTGATTTTTGGTGTTAAATTTAACATTAATAAATTGAGACCATTTTTTTTTTATTATTTCTTAGTTAATTTCTTAATTAGGAAAAATTGACTCTTATGTTAGTTTAATGATAAAATTCGGTTCTTTTAACATTTTCCATGAGAACTATGTCATTAAGAACGTCTGATTTTATCACATGCAAAGTTTGAGATTGGTAACAGTCATTATAATTCCAACATCAAGACCCTCTTTGATGACGAGAAGTCATGTCCATCACGCTTGACGCTTCTCTCCTCGAAAGACAAGATTTGCATTGCTCAATAATTATTATTAATACGACAGTTGCCATGTTTTTGAGTTTCAAGGTCTCTCGTGCGTTCCACAATCAATAATGCCGTAGGATTTCGAAAAGGATTTGTCAATCAATTGCTAACATCGATCGAAATGATTGCCAAATATCGTGGCAAACATCTTGAACGAGCTGAAACGTAAGTCAATTTCAACTTTAATAAATCTTACATGTAGAAAAAAATATACGATATAATTTTCCATAATGCAAATAAATCGATTGATGACGTCTGTTCATAATGCCGTGCAAAATTATATAATTGTATTAGCAGATAATTAAAATTGATGTGGTAAGTGCGAGGTGTGATTCACCTTGTTAGGGCTGTCACATAAACGGTAAATGAATAATATTGGTAACGTTAACAAAATGTTACAAAAGATTGATTGATTTTGCTTGTTTAGTTTCATAGTACAGTTCATAACTAAAATGTTGGGTTTTCCCGAATGAGTCAGCGTACCTAGTGATCTAAATTTTTTAGGAGTATTGGATCAAAATTGAATACCAATATTATTATTCACTGAATGTCTTATTTGTTGAAAATGACAAATACATTACAAAAACGCAAATGTAGGCCACTTTATTGGATTGTTAAGAAATTCTTACCGTAATAATAATAATAATTAAAATAAGAATTATTTTTAATGCCGTTTTAAAAAGTTTTAGAAGCATTTTATTTTTTAAATACGGTATTAAATTTTAAATTTAAATTATTATAAAATATATTTTCAGGTTTGATAATAATAATTTTGTTTAGCAGTAAAACTATTGCTTAATAATTGGCATTAATTGTTATTAAAAAATGACTGTTAAAATTTAATTTAAGTATAGGCCTTCCTGTACCGTTTCATATTATTCTGTAACTTAGCATCTCATAATTATTTAAAAATGTGAATTATAAAAAAAAAATTTTTACATGCAACTTTCTAAATTTCACAATAATTTTATGCAAGAATTTGTCGAGCGATTGTGAATTTACTTAAGAAAGTGTTTGCACTTTTTAACATCTTTGTATTATTTAACTTCTTCACTTGTTTGGCATCAATTTACACAAAACCTACTTCATTTTTTTTTTTTGAAGAATAATCAACTACAGTACATGTAGACTATAAACGCCTACGATTCTACGAAACTCTAAATCTTAAGTACTTAGCTAAGTAAAATCGCACACTAGTATAAAAAAAAGTTACAAAAAATTATAAAATACAGTAATTATTACTGGAGTATCAATTAAAACAATCACACTCATTTTCTATTTTGTTCAAAAAATGTAACCTACAATAAAAGCCTAACCCAACCAGGTTAGATTTTCTTTTGAATTATTTATGAAAATTTATTGACTGTATTTTGGAATTTACCGATTGCTTTACGAGTGGTCAATAAGTGTTTAATAATTAGTGAGTGTTTGTTGGGCCATATTGAGTGTTTGTTTAAGTTTGTTGAGTGCTTTTGAGTTTATTTTAAGTGTAGGCCTATTTTTAGTTGTAAATGAATAGGCTACTGTTTAATTTGCAATAACTCTCATTTGAAAACTTATGTTCTAAAATTCTACCAGAAGCAATATATATATTTTTTTTTTCGGATTAATTAATAAAGGTTTTTAAAGATTAGTAAATGTTGGTATGGTAAATGTAGCTAAGTTAGTGATTTTGGGGTTTAATAGTTTTTCTTAACTTGAATTTAATAGTGTTCAGTTAATAAGTTACGAGTACTTGAAGAGTATAGACCGTGAAGGGCGTCATCGAGTGGCGTTTAATTGCGGCATTAAAAAAAGTATTTTGGTAGTAATGTTGTTGTTGCTCTAGAAGAAATAAGCTACATTTATTAACCTAATTGAATTTCAATTGAATTATTCTTTAATTCTCACTAATATTAAACTGTTACAATAATAAATTGTAAATCAGACAAAATATGAACATGATAAAAAAAAATAATAATAATAACAATCGACGGAACTTGCGAAAAATATAAAGATCAAAATAATGATAATTTAAACTAGTAATTGTCAATAAATTCGATTGCATTCAACATAGGCCTACACTGTTTTTTTATTATTATTCTGGTGCGGTGACAATCAACAATATCGCCATAGGATTTGATGAAGACCAAAAAAAATATATACCGTACACTGTGCCCGGAAAAAAAACGTTCAATGCGGTTACCATTAAAAAACGTGCAGGCTGCGTTAACTAATGAAACAAATATTATATGTTTCTGAGATTAAAACTATTTTAATCTAAACTATAATAGTAACTATTTTACACTTTTAAAACTTCCGGCAAGTAAAAATTAACGTCACAATGACGCCATTATTAATAAAATAGCTTTCACTGAAGAGGGCAGAATAGCGAGTGGCCAGCTCGTCTCGCTTCGTGTGTTGAGGCCGAAGAGTGACATTTTGAATACAAACTTTAGCAATTAATTATTAAAAAAAATCCTTAAAGTGATGTTTATTATACATGTCATTCAAATATTTAGATTATTAAAATCATTTAATTTTAATTCAATTGAGTACGCTTTTTTTAATACTAACGGTATTGAACGTTTTTTTTCGGGCACAGTGTATATATTAAAATGCAGCGTAAAAAATATATATATTTTTTTTCGTTAAATTAAATCCAGAAAATTGAAATTAAATGCGATTGTAAGCCAAAGTTTCAAATGACTCATTCGTATTTTTAATTATTATTTAAAATTTGAAATCGACAAGCTATTTAATTGAATCCGGATTGCGTTATTTATTTTTTTTCTCCCTGCACATTTGGCGCGTGATCTCATCTATTTCATACACTGTGTGTAATAGCCCCTAATTAAGCAAAAACCATTATAATTAATAGCACTGACAACACGTGCCAACAACAAATAAGCCAGGGGATGACGCAAACTAACAAACAAACTGATTTAAGGCGCCGTTCAACTAAATTCGGTCTCAAACGTCTCCAGTACACAACTTGGAACATTTCCGGTTTTACTCCCAAACAACCAAAAAATCTACCAAGAAAATGAAGCTGGTAAGTCATTTTTTATAATTTATAATAATGGAAAAATATTACAAGAAATTGTTTTCTGAGAAATCAGAAAGTAAAAAACTCTTTTTTTTTTAAATTTATATTTGCGATTTCAAGATTTAAAGTAGATCTTAATTATTTTTTCTTAAGTTTTTATGTTGAAATTTAAAATGTTTATTTATTTTCTCAGATCTTAGTATTCACTTCCGTCTTTTGTACGATGGCTTTAATGATTTCCGCCTTTCCAACCGAAATGGGCTCCACTACCGTTAGTGGCAGCAGCAGTGAGGTATACATGTGCCCCACTATTATTATCGTTAGATTTAAATAACTAATGAGGAAATGATTTAGATGTCGAATTCATCTGAAGTTTTGGTTGAAGAGATCGAAATAATCGGAATTTGGTTGCCTGAAAACAGTACAATGACATCTACTACTGAAACCAATTCTCGAAATCGCCGTCAGGCGGCTGGATCCACCACCCCTTCCAGCTCAACCGAATCTTTGCCGGACTCTTCCGAGAGCAGTGAATCCACCACCACTTGGGCATCTACTACTGTAACAGTAGCCCCTTCTCGCAAACGCCGTCAGGCGACTGGATCCACCACCCCGTCCAGCTCATCCGAATCGTCTGACTCTTCCGAGAGCAGTGAATCTACCACCACTTGGGCATCTACTTCAGTAGCCCCTTCTCGCAAACGCCGTCAGGCGGCTGGGTCCACCACCCCTTCCAGCTCATCCGAATTGCCTGAATCTTCTGAGAGCAGCGAGTCCACCACTACCTGGGGATCTACTACCACCTGGGCATCCACCACTTCGTAAAGCATCGATAAAAAATTCTGTAAAAGTAGTTATAATGAAAAAAAAAAATTAAATTATTTTATTCTTAAAGTGAAAAAAAATATGTAATAAATTAAAAAATTATATATATAAAAAAAAATAAAACCTTTAAATTAAAAAATAATAAACTAATAATATTATATTCGATACGTTTTCATTTTCTGTGATGATTTTTAATGGAAGTTTAATAAACCAATACAATTTTATATGTCGCTTTACTTGTCTATAGAAAATTTTAATTTACTGCTACGTACTGTAATTATTTTTTTAATTTATATTTCTGATATCAGCAACGCAATTTTATTTAGTCGACCGTTTATTATATTTAGTTATAATGTAGGGGATCATTAATATTGTTGTGAAACAAGATATCGCACATTAATTATTGTTAACGTTCTAAAACGTGCAATATTTTGGGTATACGGTAAACTATGTAATTAAAGCGAGATTTGAAAACTGTCAGTTCGAAACTTGTTGTTGTTGTGTAGTGTAAATGTCTTTCACTTCCGGTTGCCAAATGGCTTTCCAATTTTAATTCAAATAAATAACTTTGAGCAGGAATTAATTAAATGATGCATTTATTAATAAGAATAAACGGTAATTCAATAATTATAGTTTTTTATGTACTGCATTAAATAAATCGTATAACAATAATACAGTACTACTGTCATATATGTATCTTGCTACTGTATAATTATTTTGTATTTGAAAAAAATTACATTTGCGGACTTTGACTTTCGAAACAGATGATGGCAGAATGTCTCACCTTGACGTTATGTGGCGTCAACTAGCTCATAGAACAGGCCCTTTAGCTTTTGGTGTTTTTCCATCACCTTTTTTTTTTTTTTTAACGAAATTAGTGTTTCAAGTGCAAATTAATATTATTGTGCTATGGCCGTAGAATCAAATTCCTTTCTCGAAGTCAATTTCTCTGTTATGGAAGCGGTAAGCAAAATTTTAAATTTATTTCAAATTTAATATAGTATAATGTAGCAATTTCATTCCAAATTTTTCATTTTCTTTCCGGGAGTAGAGTAGCCTACTTTCATTATTTTGACCCTTAACCTCAGGCAGGGTATGCATTCATTAATTTCCCCCCCGGTACGTGTCTCGGTGTGTTGTAATATACTGTACCTTTCCTCAATCTCCTATCAGTTTGAATAATTTACCTAAAATTGTATTAATTTTGTATTAATTTTGACTATTTCACTTTTAATAATTATTTTAAAACCGGCGTGGTCAGATCTTGTCGACCCAGTTTAGCCGGATTTAAAGACATCATGATTCGTAGTAGCCATACAGTAGCCTACATACCTAGTTATCTAGTCTACAATCATGGAAACTTTATTTTTAAACCCATTTTTGTATAAACCATTACAGACAGGTTACTTTTTCATTTTTACAAATTTCGCTCATGATGTTTATGACATAAAAAAAAATCATTAGCTTATTATAATAGTAAATTTTACGATGAATTGAATACATTACTTGTACCGTAATGCAATTTCATTTGATTTTAATTAAAATCTGCCATAAACACAATAACTTCAAAGCATGAATATTAAAAATAATAATGTAAGAGTTCTAGTATGTGAATATTTGAAGCTTGGTATTAATGGTAATTAACTCCGAGGTGCTACGTACGTGAGCAAATCATTAATAACATCCCAGTGTGTTATTATTTCCAAACTAAGATATATGATTAATTGGCGAATAACTCGGAACTGTTTGAAGGCGAATGATAAATATTTCAAATTAACAGATCCATTTTTGGCACAAGTAATTAATACCGAAATTTTTCCAAGTTTATTTATTTCTACCTAGGCCTACTTATTTATTTACAGTATTATGTGGACCAGTTTTCAGCGTAAAAACCTTGCTGAACTAACATTCAACTACGTTTTAACATTTACAAATCTCAGGCCAAGATATATTGCTTAATCTTTATGAACGTCATTATTATTAATGACTACAGTTTAACCAAGTTTCATGATTATATTTAAGCAAAATATGGGCGCAAAAAATGTTTCTAATAAACTCAAGCTCTCAAAATATGTTATCAAAGTTTTCTAAAATTAACACATACAGAAGTTAAAAAAAAATTATTAAAAAAATAGCTTTAATGTTTTCAACAGCAAAATTTTTTTTGAAAAACATATCAATTTTGAAAAACTGCCAAAGTTCCTAGAAAAACAATACCGGTATTATTGTTGTCAAGAATTACTCACCTAGTTGTTAGTAAACAACATAATTTACCCTATCAAAATTTTTAAAATTTTATAAACATAAAAATTTATAAAATTGACTAAAATAATCATTACGGTAATTATTTTTAATCATGAATTGACTTTATTAAAATAATTTATCATTAATTAATATTATTGTTTTTGGAAATGCAATGCCGGTGAGACAATAGCGGAAACACTTCTTTTTCGCTTACTTGTAATATTTATGATAAATGAAAATGAAAAAAAAAAATAATAATAATAATTGCGTACCCGTATTAATAATTATTTTTGTAGTTAATAGTGCAGTTAATATTTAAATTTGTGATGAGAGCTAAATGACGTACCGGTTGGAACTTGGTACCAGAATAATAAAATACTGCGTGTGATTCATCGACCAAATGTTGAAATGAATTCTCACTAAGAACTTAATTAATTCGTTTAAATATTTATTAGACGAAAACCTATTAACTACTTTCGATAACAAAGAAGAACCTAATAAAAACAGCTGAAGTTTGCATAATTACATAAAACGTGCGAAGTATCAATGTTTATTATAAGAGAGTGAAATCAAAGCCTCGATTTGTAGGATTGGCTAATGCGCCGCCCGTTTTACATCAAATGGATTTGTGAGCGCTGAAAGGTATATAAAGAACATTTTCACAGTATTGATGTCATAATTATTTCATCCGTTGTCTGTTGCTGTGGAAACTTCAATTTAAACATGTTCAAGGTAAAAAAAAAAATTAAATTTTTTTTATTTGTGAGTTATAATCTTAACGACAATAAAACAAAACTATAAGAAAAAAAATACTGGATGAAAAAATATATGTTAACTAATTAACTCAATTGAAATATGTTTTTACATTAAATTTATAAGTTTTGAAAATCTTATAAACTTATAATATAAAATAAAAAAATATGCAACTTTTCTTCAAAAAAACATGATGATAAACTACTCTTTACTAGGTATTAAAAATGATTAAAAAGTTTTTTTAAGTTAATTTTCGAAATGGTTTTTAATTTTAAAAAAATATTTAAATATAAAGTTTTTTAAATCGGTTTATTGAGTACCGGTATCTGAAATTAATTTTATTGTTGTGCGTTTTTAATTTATATATATATTTTTTTAATTTTCATTCATTAATCTTTGGATTTTTGTTTATTATTTAATTAGTTAGTGATTGTGGCTTGTTTATTGGTGGCAGTCCAGCTGACGTTGTCGGCGCCATCTACTGATGCTCCTGCGACGGCCACTGACAACAATTCCACGTCTTCCGAGGATTCCTCCTCCGCTGCCAACTCAACCGGTTCGGATGAAAAACATATCGTTTTTGTAACTCCCAAACCTTTGTTACTGAATGCCCCTGGAGGAATCAACCAACGAAACAGAAGATATGCTCAAGTCAATAACGAACGAGGAGTTTTCCCCGGTGCAATTCGGGGCACTTCCGCTCCTGCCGGTTCGACTGAGGGCTCCGACGATGCAATTGTATCTACTAACTCCACAACTTCATAAATTATAATAAACTAAGCCAACGATTTTAATATTATTAATTTTAAAACATATTTCTGTTTCATTCTTCTTTTTTATACATATGAAAATTGTTCGTTTTTTGAACAAAATTTCTTGAAATTTAAGAGTGAAAATGTGAAATATTTATTCCATTGTAAATATGATAATAAAAATTTGAAGAAAAACTATTAGTTGCATTTATTTTTTTATATGGAGAGTATTATACGTGTACTTAGGGAATTAGTAATATCCATTGAAATGGAAAATTAAGCTTACAGTGTATTATCCTATCTGCTATAGTGCTTAATTAGCAGATGTTCGGAAAACCATTATTGTCATTTTCAATGGATTTTTTGGGCCTTAAAAAGCCGCAAAAAAAGAATATAAAATTACAATGTATAAAGAAATTTAGTTCTTTGCCAAAAATAATTTCATATGAATGGAATACCGGTATAGAATATGTTAAAAAACTGGTCAAATCTATGCAACTGTATCCGGTAATGGATTATATACGGTACTGGAGATAATTAAAAAATTTATTGAAAAATAGAAGGAGATTTAATTTATTTTCGAAATTATTTATACGATGTAAGGGAAAAAAATTTGAAACTTAAGTTTGTTATTGACTAGCTATTTTCAATATAATTTATTTTATAATTTTATTGAGAATTATTTGAAAGTTTTAGTGAACGAGATAATTGAAGAGGGATTAATTTCATGAAAATATTTTTAAAAATTATAAATTCTAGTGACTGTATTACTGGTAAACAGAAATACAGTAATGTACATGCATATGGCTATAAAAGATGATAATGCACCTCAATCAAAATAACGATGTCATAATGAATACGGTATACCGGTATTAAATTTAAAAAAAAAAAAGAAATATTTCCAATATTATTGCCTAAATAATAAACAATATAATTTTATTCGCAGCGTTTGAATTGTCAAAGTAACAATCACAAATTTGGTGTTTTAATCACATTAATACTTCGGTCATTTGTTTTATTTAAAAAAATACTATTTTGCAATGATTGCATTCGAGAACAACTGCAATTGTATTACAGTAACGGTACTTAAAGAGTTCTCTGAAGACGTTTTCATTTTACGTTAATAAAGAAGGTAGGTGGAAACTAATTGAAGGAAGCCTTAGGAAATATAAATTATAAATTTTATAATTTTCAATTCGTGCACCTTGGGGCAAAGGCGGATAGTTATAAGCGAATCTCAAACAAAACGCACTGAACATTTCTTCAAATGCACTTACATTATACTTACTAATTAATTACATAATAATCATAATATATTCTAGAACATAACATTTTATTTTTACCGGTATTTCTTTAAATACACTGTATTTGAAATGTTACTACTGTAGTGGCTAACTGTCGTTTTAATGCTTCCAATTTCGAATACGAATCGTTCTTTCACTTTCTTCAATTTCAAAACAAATGCGACTTCATACTTTAAATTTCACAATTTCACACACATACACACACACATATAAAAAAAACTAATGGTATTTTAAATATTTACCTGCACAGGTTTACCATACACTGTATTTTCTTTCGTTCTTCATACTGTATTTGGATTTTCTTTCTTTCTTCGGATTTTCTCCGCATTTGGAAGAAGACAGTTGTCGGCCAATACTGCTCAAATTGCAAAAGAAAAAAAAAATAATTCCTGAACAACAATGTGAAAATACTTTTTAAAAAATCTGAACGCCCATTCAATTGAAATGTTCACCAAATTACAAGTGGAGGAAGAATTCAATGAAGAAACACAAACGAAAATAGCTTCTTAATCCTATATTGTATCAAACGTCATAATTATGTAATTACCATCGCATCGACACAAAAAACATGCAGTTAATCTCCCTACATCAATTTTTTCATTCAGAAAACAAAGATAAACAAGTTGAAACAAATAAATCAAATATAATACTGTACCGGTAATATTATACTGTAGCCTACTAATAATCCGTAGTAACAAATTAACCCCAAGGCTACAATGTCATCTTTCACTATTAAACATTGAAAATAATATTAAAAAAAACAAAAAGAACAAATCCAAAATATAAATTACAATATTAATAACAGTTGGGCTAAATTCAAATAAAGAAAAACACGTTTGACTCGGTACTAAAAAGAACAAAAATTATTAAGTAGAAATCTGCAATCATCTGTATATTTCATCTTGTAATTGCGCCTATAAGCTTTGTAAATTGTTTATGCTTATATTCTGCTACTGCTTGTTTAATTGCTTATATTCTGGTATTCTTCTCCTGAAAAGAACAAATTTTAAATTAAAAAAAACAAACACGTAATTTAGGCCTACATGTGGATAAACAGCTATTTATCATGCAATTTAATCAGACAAAACCATTGACCACAATATACTATACAGCTTACAGGCTAAAATTAATACTACTTATACTTAGGTATATTAAACAATCTAAATAAAATCCAGAAATAAAGCCTAAAAAAAGAACACAATAATTATGCGACGTGCAGCAGTAAGCTTAACAATGATTAAATTGAACGACATTTACCTGCGTTGATCTGGTTCAGTTTTGACGAATGAAATACGTTTGATGAAGCTTAATCGCTGCAGTCTTTATGAAATTCGAGCGACGACTTTTCAGTGTTTCTTCAGAAATTCTAAACATGCAATTAACAGTAACTGTTTCGGCTGGTCATCTTCTGGCATACAGCATAAACTATAAACCAAAAAACCACGGTCCACACCGTAGTTGCCGATTGTTATTACATAATTATAGCAATATAACAAACATTTTTATGTGCTGTACTTACTGTGCTATATTTTTATAATATAGGCTGATTGCTTCAAACTTGATTAACTTTCTTAAAATGCGATGAAAAGCGAGGTGAATTTCAAACCTACAGTAGCAGGGAAAACGTCAAAATGGCGCCCGAATCTGTATCAGATCTGTCAACTGCATAATTTTGCATACTGTAGATTGTGTTAAGCAATAAAAACCTGTAAACAACAATCATTTTATTATTATTTATATGACTATACATGCTTGAATCTTGATTTCCTTTTCTAAAATCCTACCGTATAGTCCCATTGCTGAATCGCCATTTTCATCGATCTCTCCACGCGTCCTCTTGCATAGCCTACAGTAGGCTACCCATACGGTCATACCACCATGTATGCAGTTCTGCTAGGCTTCTAACTTCAAATGCGAATATGATTGGGTCATTACTCCACGAAAACGTCATGTTTTTATTAAATTTCAATGAAAACAATAATTATATTAATGTTCTAGGGGTTTGAATTGATCAAATAAAGTCGAAATACACACAGAAATATAAAGATTTATTTAATTTAAAGCAATTTTAAAAGTATTGTTAGGGTTAGCAGACGAAAGTTTTTTTTGGGGAGGGGGGGTGAAGACGGGTGATTGACAGCTATTTTAGGGGGTCGAGGGGTTTGAGCGGGAAATTGCAGTCGCCATTTTGAAAAACAGTGCGTCACCTGACCGCAATTAGCCAATCGCCAACCTCATTTCCCAGTATAAAAGCAAATTTCGCGCGTTTTTGATCCTTTTTTTGCTGTTGGCTGTTGCTTGGTGGACGTGTGTTTGTTCTCATGGGCAAATTTACGCGTGTGCCGCGGCTTTCTTTCAAACAAAGGATTAATGGATAATACTCGTACTTCCACCGAGGGACCGACTGTTACATGGAATTTAGATAGGAAAATTTTTTTTTTTTGTAAAAGTGGTTTAGTTTAAATAAACGTCTTCAATATATTTATAAAAAAAATTTATAAATTTTTTTTTAAAAAAGAATAACCACTTTTACACCTTTTATTTTATGGAGCCAACAGTTTCTTCGGCTGTGGGCGAGCAGTTTTTTCTATGTAA